>JASANG010002850.1:0-232921 GCA_030248215.1 Enoplolaimus lenunculus
ATTGTTATGTTCTGGCCAGACGAATAATGACATCGTAAGTGTACAATTTCCGTCATATTAGTTTTATCACTTTCGACAAATTTTACGCTGAAGATAAGATTTTAGGCCTAGGTAGTCTTATGCACCATATTTGGCCGTATCTCTACAGTGAATGAAAATTAATAACTAGTTTGTCATTTTGCTGGAACGTGTTAGCAATTAGTATTTCCCGGCCACAAAACCTTACCACAAAAAAAAAATTTTAGAAGTTAAAATTAATTAAAACTTAAGCCCAACCATAGGGCCTATTCTTCCCAGAGTCTATTAATTTCCAGTAAGCAGGGAAAAATAATTAACATTAATTATTTTGCTTAAAATAATAAAAATGAACAATAACTATTTTTAACTTCACTTACTAAAATGGCACAACATCCGTGTCTGATTTATGGTTGAGTTATACTGAAAATATTTCAATGAGTTGGATTTTCACAGAATGAGTTAATTTTATTAGGCAACGCGACCTCCTAATTAGGTCCGGAATTTGAACCTAGAGTTTTGGAATTATTGGTAACTGAATCTGAGTTAATCAATTGACTACTGAATTTGTAGTCAAAATGAGTTAATATTTGTTCGTATTAAAAATGACAAAATAACCAATAATAACTAATTTATGTGAGTAAATTAATTAACTCATTGGAATTTACAGTGTATGTTATGTAAACTTAGAGCCACACCGCATGTTTTATAAAATTTACTGCATTGCCACACGTACGACGGCGTACTGTTGTGCGGCGCGTGGCGATGTAGTACAACCGTGGCCTCCAGCGGTCTCCAACGAACTATTAACGTCGCATTTTGTTGCTTTCAAAAAAACGTCTAGACTGCCAGGATAGGGCTGATAGAGGGATGATACAGCGCAAAAGTATAAAAGTTTTGGCGGTGTTGTCAAATTTTGAATACAAATATTTTAACATCATTTTACATAATAGGTATCTGCTATGTATTCTCGCTCTCGGCGGGACGAAATACATACAAATTGGCTTAATTGTTTAACATATACATGTTGTTTTGTGGTATTTTTATTTTGCTCAGAATATTTAGAGTTGCCGACGGTTATTTGAAATCAGAATGAGAAAGTATTGAATATGAATAATTAATTTTTATAATTTTGGACCGAATGAATGAAAACAGAATCACCAATCATATGAACACGATAGTGTTCATATATACTATGCGTATCTAAGCGCGTATTTTCAGTTTACTTCGCATGTTGGTGTTAAGTAATATTTAGACCTGGGAATTTGTACACTGTATCCTGGGTACGTAGGAAGTATGCGAAAAGGATTTGGCAAACCAGTGTGGCTTCAAAGTTACGGTCAAGTAACCCCACGAAATTTTTCATTTTGAAATTCAACACTTTATAATTAAATTAGTGTAATTTTATATTCACCACTTTATAAATTATGATTGAATTTTATGAATTTTGATGAATGGTGAATTTTCGACGGTTGAATTTTACTTAACGGTTGAATTTTCATGAATGGTTGAATTTTATGAATGGTTGAGTCAAATGTGAATGGTTGGGTCTCACCGGTTGAGCCAAATGTCGTGTTTGGCCGAATGGTTGGGTTTCAAAAATTTGGGTTTGCTAAGCGTGGGTTTCAAAAATCTTAATGGTTGGGTTTCAAATGGTTGGCTTTATGAATGAATGGGTTTCACTTATGAATCTAGCTTTCACCAAATATTTGGGTGAATGGTTTGTTCTAATGAACATTGGGTTAACGGTTGGGTTTTGAACGGTTCGTTTTGCCCAACGGTTGCCGAATGTCGGTTTCAATTAAATGTCGGTTTCACCCAATGGTTGGCTTCACCCCAACGGAAGGCTTCACCCAACGGATGGTTTCAACAGTCGAATTCCACCTGAAATGCTCCAAGTTGACGAACGGTCGGTTTCACTGAATGTTGACTTTCACTCAAATGTTGGTTTTACTAAATATTAGGCAGTTGGGTTTCACGAATGAATTGCTGAACGGTTGAGTTTCACTTTTCAGGCGGTCGGTTCACCAATGGTTAGTTTCATATTTGGTTTCACCGAATGGTCGGATTCACCTTAACGGTCGGTTTCACCGAACGGTCGGCCTCACCCCGCACAGTCGACTTTCACCCAAAGCGGTTGAAATTTCACCGAAATGCTCGGTTTCACCCACAACGGTTTGTTTCGGCCGAAATGTCGCCGAACGGTCGGCTTTCAGCTCAACGGTCGGTTTCACCCGCAACGGTCGGCTTCCACCCCATACTGAGAACTTCCTGTATCCACCCCAACAGTCGGTTCCACCTCAAACTCGTTCCACCGCAACGGTTGGTTTCGACTGCAACGGTCCAAATTTCCCCCGAAAAATGTCGGCTCTCACCCCAACAGTCTGGTTTCACCCAAGAGTTGGTTTCACCCTGAACGGTTGGTTCAACGGTCCCACCCTCAGCGGTTGGCTTCACCCAACTGAGTTTTCATGATCACCTGACGGTTGGATTTTACTTAACGGTTGGTTTCACCCAACGGTTGGTCTCACCCCGACAGTCGAATTTCACCCAACGGTCGGTTTCACCAACGGTTGGTTTTGCCCCGCAAGCGGTTGGGTTTACCCCAACGGTTGGTTTCACCCTAACCGTTGACGTACAACCCACCGTTGGGGTGAAACCAACCGTTGGGGTAAACCCAACCGTTGGGGCAAAACCAACCGTGGGGGTGAAACCAACCGGTGGGGGGAAAACGACTGTCGGGGTGAGACCAACCGTTGGGGTGAAACCAACCGGTGAGGTGAATCCAACCGTTGGGGGCTAAACTAACCGTTGGGGTGAAACTAACCATTGGGGTGAAGCCAACCGCTGAGGTGAAACCAACCGTTCGGGCAAAACCAACCGTTGGGGTGAAACCAACTGTTGGGGTGAAACCGACTGTTGGGGTGAGACCAAACCGTCGGGGTGTAACTGTTGGGGGCTAACGCTGTTGGGGTAAAACCAACCGTTGGGGTGGAACCGACTGTTGGGGTGAAACCATCCGTTGGGGTGAAGCCTTCCGTTGGGGTGAAGCCAACCGTTGGGGTGAAACCAACCGTTGAGCTGAAACCAACCGTTGGGGCAAAACCAACCGTTGGGGCAAAACAAACCGTTGGGGTGAAACCAACCGTTGGGGTGAAACCAACCGTTGGGGTGAAACCGACTGTCGGGGTGAGACCAACCGTTGGGGTGAAACCAACCGTTGAGGTGAATCCAACCGTTGGGGTGAAACCAACCGTTGGGGTGAAACTAACCATTGGGGTGAAGCCAACCGCTGAGGTGAAACCAACCGTTGGGGCAAAACCAACCGTTGGGGTGAAACCAACTGTTGGGGTGAAACCGACTGTTGGGGTGAGACCAACCGTTGGGGTGAAACCAACCGTTGGGGTGAAACCAACCGTTGGGGTAAAACCAACCGTTGGGGTGGAACCGACTGTTGGGGTGAAACCATCCGTTGGGGTGAAGCCTTCCGTTGGGGTGAAGCCAACCGTTGGGGTGAAACCAACCGTTGAGCTGAAACCAACCGTTGGGGCAAAACCAACCGTTGGGGCAAAACAAACCGTTGGGGTGAAACCAACCGTTGGGGTCAAACCAACCGTTGGAGTAAAACAAACCGTTGGGGTGGAACCGACTGTTGGGGTGAAACCATCCGTTGGGGTGAAACCATCCGTTGGGGTGAAGCCAACCGTTGAGCTGAAACCAACCGTTGAGCTGAAACCAACCGTTGGGGCAAAACCAACCGTTGGGGTGAAACCAACCGTTGGGGCAAAACCAACCGTTGGGGCAAAACCAACCGTTGGGGCAAAACCAACCGTTGGGGTGAAACCAACCGTTGGGGTGAAACCAACCGTTGGGGTGAAACCAACCGTTGGGGTGAAACCAACCGTTGGGGTGAAACCAACCGTTGGGGTGAAACCCACCGTTGGGGTGAAACCAACCGTTGGGGTGAAACCAACCGTAAACTCTATAAAGTGGTGAAACGTATAATTGTAAAATTACATAGCTAACGTGTAAAAAGTGTTGAACCAAAATGAAAAATTTCGTGCACTTTCTGTAAGGAGTTCTTTGACCGTAACTATTGAAGACCACACTGGTTTGCAAAATCCTTTGGCACAAATATTCCCTACGTACCAGGATAAAAAAAACACAGCACCACCAAAAACAAACCACCAGTGTACAAAATTTAAACGATACAGGTCTGATATTACTTGAGCACCAACATGGGAAGAAAACTGAAAAACGCGCGCTAGGGGGGGGGAACCTTTTATACGAACACCATTGTCGTCTTATGATTGGTGAAATCAATTTGCTGTTATCCGTTTAAAACATCGGTTCCAAAAATTATAAAAATTAATTGTAGCATATTAAATACTTCTCATTCTGGATTTCAAATAAGCCGTCGGCAACTCTAAATATTCTGAGCAAAATAAAAATACCACAAAACAACATGTATATGTTAAACAATTTAAGCCAAGTTGTATGTATTTCGTCCCGCCCCCGAAAACAAGATAGGTAGCAGAATACTATTATGTAAAATGATGTTAAAATATTTGTATTCAAAATTTGACAACACCGCCAAACACTTTTATACTTTTTGCGCTGTATCATCCCTCTATCAGCCCTTATCCTGGCAGTCTAAATTTAACTTTGAAAACAACAAAATGCGACGTTAATGCAGTTCGTTGGACCGCTGGAGGCAGTGCAGGTTGTACTACACATCGCCACGCGGCGCCGCACGCAACAGTACGCCATCGTACGTTATGGCAATAGTAAATTTTATAAAACATGCGGTGTCGTACGTTACAGATAAGCATACACTGTAAATTCCAATGAGTTAATTAATTTACTCACAGTGAGAATTAGTTATTATTGGTTATTTCTGAGTTTAATACGAACAAATATTAACTCACTTTGAGCTGATTTAATTCCGGGTGAGTTGATTAATTAACTCAGATTGAGTTCAATAAATTCAGAACTCTGAGTTCTGCAAGACCTAATTCAGAGGTCAGGCTTCTGAGTGGATTTAACTCATTCTGTGTTGAAATCAACTCATTGGAACTTTCAGTGTAGCTCAACCATAAATCAGACACGGATGTTGTGCCATTTCAGTCAATAAGTGAAGTTAAAAATAGTTATTGTTCATTTTATTATTTTAAGCAAAATAATTAATGTTAATTATTTTCCCTGCTTACTGGAAGACAAAAATACCGGGCAACTTTAATAGACTCTGGGAAGAATAGGCCTATGGTTGGGCTTAAGTTTAAGATTAGATTTAGGCTTACGTTTGGACTTCGGCTATGGTAAGGTTTTGTGGCCGGAATACCTAATTGCTAACACGTTCCAGCAAAATGACAAACTAGATTATTAATTTTCAACGTCCATATTAACCTCGCTGCCGGCCCAAAATCCAGTGTAATTGCGTGAGCTGACTCCTGAGCCTAAATCTTATCTTCAGCGTAAAATTTGTCGAAAATATAAAGAGATCAATAATATGACGGAAATTGTACACTTACGATGTCATTATTCGTCTGGCCAGGGCAAACAATAGAGGCCTGCCTACTAAACATAAGCCTAAGCCTAAACCTAGATTTAAGCTAAATCTAGGTAAACCTAAGCCTAAGCCTAAGATCAAGCCTAAATAAAGCCTAATCATAAACCTAAGCCTGAGCCTATCTCTACGCTTAAACTTTCCAATCATAAAGTCCCCCACTGTCCTGTCTCTCACCAGGCACGCCCCTTTACTTTAATTGAAAATTGAATGCTTACTGTAGTGATCCGAATAAGAGGGGGGATTTCGGACTGATATTTATTTGGCCTCTCAAGAGGGTAAACCCCCTGTTATTCGGTTACGGGCTGTTATTTGTTTTTAACCCACGCTCCGACGCCCTTCGTTACTGATATATATCCGGTACTGCAATTATCCGTCGAATTAAACGTTTATTTGTCTTGCGTCAATTGCTTGACCGATAAAACGCAAGGTTATACTTAGGAATTACTTTCAAAACTTAAGTACGCTTTAAAGTTTTTAAAGTTTCGAACTCAACTTCATTTGGTCCAAGAGTCATTTATGCGCTACAATTAGGGATAATTGATATTTATGGACTCTCATTAGGGTCTACGGACTGCATCCGCTAACGGACACTTATTAGGGATACGGACTCATATTGATTGGAACTCAAAATGGGGACCCCCTTTTATTAACCCCTTCTTATTCGGGTCGCTACAGTATAGGTTTTTATTTCAGGTTTGATCAAACCTGCCGCTCACATCCACATTTTATTCTGCTGGTATTATTGGAGGGACGTTTTTCTGCAGGACTGCAATAGAAAAAGCTTAAACTTTAGCCTATTTTTTGCTTAGGCTTAGCCGTAGGCTCCGGCTTATGAATATGGACATACTACTGTTAACGGCCCTGTTCTATGGATTAGCCCATGAAAGCGGCTGACACAGGAGGGTATTCGCGAATGTTTAAACATTCTAATACCCATCAGTAGTTATTAATCCAATATTACACTTCTGAAATCTGATTGTCTTACAGAAAATTTTTTCAAAACATTAATAAAAACTTAAACTTTTCGGTGAGTTCAAATTATTTATGGAAAAATTGTAAATACGTCGATATCTTCTTTCTCACATCGCGCATGTACCAAATTGTTACAAAATGTGAGTATTGCCGCGTCTTTAGCGTCAAGCTTTTGTAGACGAGCGGTGACAGCGAGCACCGTCCACGCCACCCTTATTTTAGTCTAGAGTTCAAACTCCAGTTTTGGAATTTACCTGAAACTGATGGCACTGTGTTGGAAAAAGGGCCAATGAAAAATATTATCAGTTTATACTATTTTCGACCCGTATTTGCTATCGAGGCCTGTGAACTGGGAGACCGGTGTACTGTTGAAGTTAGAACCTGTCTTAGATGTAGGCTTAGGCTTAAGCAAACGTTTACGTTTCTGCTTACGTTTAGACTTAGGCTTTGGTTTAGGTTTATTCTTTGGTTGAGGCTATCATTTAGTTAGCGTACCCCTATAGTATCATGGGCACTAATAAAGCTGAAAAATGAGGATTCTGGCTCACTTAAAGGTCAAAATCTTTCTTTAAGGGTCATAGTTGACAGAGAAACAAAAGACACAAGGTATAAGTTTTCGTGGACAATGGCTGGGTTTCTGAAACCTTACTTATGTATAACTTTATACTTAATTATTTACTAAGTAATTACTTAATCAATATGATGTTTCTAAAAGCGTGCTTAAGTAAATACTTAAATAACTAAAAGTTTGCCAGTGGTACAGGATAATGCTTCTAGATTATCATCCTCCATCTAATTGAGATTGTAGAACCAAGCTACCACCTCTTTCATAAAAATAAAATTATACATTCGTTCTTGTCATGCTGCAAACAAAACTTGTATCTATCTTACAACAAGTTAAGTATATATTTACTTAAATCGGTGATTTAAGCTAAACTTAAGTAGCTAAAGTACAGCTTTAGAAACCCAATCAATGTAGCAAAGGTTTGCTTTGCGCAATCTGTGTACAGTATTATACAGACATGTTTTATAGTGCAATGTTCCTAAATAATTTAGTCCCAAATTGTGATCAACTGAGTATTTTAAATGAAGTGCATTTTCTTCGAAATATCACACAGTTTGAAACAAAGACGCGAAATGTGTGACTAATAAGTTATTGTCAAATAACTAAATTTGGCGCCGAACCATAACCGCTGGCAGCGCACCAAATCACTTATTTGACAACAACTCGTTAAACGAACTTCTGATTGCAGAAAGATTGACACCACTCGACTGATCTCTGCAAACTGCGTTAAATGAAATGTAGTTTGTTCAACTTTTTGAAAACAATTTTTTTGGGTCCTATGGGCTGTGTCTTGAGGTCTTAAAAATCGAATTTTTCAAAAATTCAGATTTGGTCATGGAATGATCTGGAGATGTCACCAGAAGCTCAAATATGCAAAAAGTTTCAAAATCAAAATAATTTTGGACAAACGCCGGCTAAGGATGGGATAACCGACAACTCAAAGAATGAAGTTTTATCTATTTTTTCCATTTTTTACAGAAAAAAAAAGAAAAATCTCATTTTTCCCGGTCATAATAACCCTGTATAATATGCAGTATGACGTACGTGGAAACCACATTGTACTGATGTCGACTTTCACGGTTTGCATGCAATTATGAATTACTAATGTCCTGGTACTGTTCTATACAACGCTTGCTTCTCGAGTAACTTCTTGTAAGCCAATATAAATTGTTGAAATTTTAATACAACTATTTTGATCGACTTTTTAAATTCTGAAATCCAAAGGCTGATGGGTTCTATACCTTTGTTTGCGCGATAGACCCGCGGCTGGCTCACCGCTTTCTGCGACATTTTGAACTTTAGTATGAATTGGCAAGATCCTAGGCCTTCAAATGACAATTGAAGTAAGAAATAGTTAAAGCGTTTCGACAACTAAAGAACTATTCCTGGCATGAGAATGTGAGTTCTCTAGTCGATTTTGTTGAAAGTGACGGAGCCAACATTTTCACGTCTCGTTCATATATTCATCCTTGAACTCTCCTAGCACTCCACATAGGCTTTGTGGTTATTTTTTGCATTTCCCGTCTGACCCGGGACGTCCCTAACAACCGACAATTTGCAGGTTTGCGAAGTCAAGTTAGTGATTAGAAGATAAGTTGATCATGCCGATTTCATGCCCACAATAAAATTTTTAGCTTGGTTCCATTATGCTCCTTGATTCCTTGAATTGATGTCTTGAGGGTTAGACTTAAGTTGCCGCGAAGATGTACTATAGTCGTGATTTCTGTTAAAATCCAAATAGTTTACAAGAGGATTTAGGGTTGTTTCAATGTCAGGGAAAAATTGACCTCATGCCATCACTTCAGGTGATCGTTGTCAGTCTACTGTAGTGACCCGAATAAGAGGGGGGCTGATATTTATTTGGCCTCTCCAGAGGGCACCCCCCTTGGTATTTGGTAAGGACTGTTATTTATTTTTAACCCACGCTCTGCCGCCTTTCGTTACTGATATATATCCGGTACTGCAATTATCCGTTGAATTAAACGTTTATTTGTTTTGTGTCAATAGCTTAAGCGATAATACAAGGTTATACTTAGGAAAGTTGTTTCAAAATTTAAGTACGCTTTAAAGTTTGGAACTCAAATTATTTGGTTTTGGAGTCATTTATGCGCTACAGTTAGGGTTAATTGACATTTATGGACTCTAATTAGAGTTTAGGGAATCTATCCGTTTACGGACTCTTATTAGGGATACGGACTCCAATTGATTTGGACTCAAAATTGGGCCCCCCTCTTATTACCCTTCCCCCTTTTATTCGGGTCAATACAGTAGGTTGGAACCGGGACTTCAGGCCTTTTAACTAAACACCTGGCAACGTGGGTTACGGGTGGTTTCGAACTAGCGATCTTAGGATTCCGAGGCAAGTGCTCTACAAATGAACCACGTAGACCGCCTCTCTAACTACTTTTATCGTCAACTATATATGTCGACCGTATGCTGCGGGCTAGTATACAACACAATGTGCATTGCATATGCGCTGAAACAAGCATGTGTCACATGCATATAGGCGCAGTCGAAAAGTTGGTCAGATGACATAAATGCGACCCATTATCAAATTATAGTGCAAAAATTTGTAACCACGCCTACCACACAGATTACGTATAATTTGTACACAAAACCGAATTTACGCCACCCATTACAAACAGCTCACAGTATAATTTAGTTTAAACTCGAAACGCTAAACTGCTTCGTTTAAGAGCAATTTTTTTCGCTAAAAGTTTAAAAAAATATGTAATTCAAGTTTATGGTCCACGCAACCGGGGTTAAAATTACATTTTGAAACGAGTTCTTGCCGATGAAGCGGTGTTTAATTTGAAAATTTTGTTCACTGCAATATGTTGCATTTATTTGCTAGCTCGCCAGGCAACAATAAAAATTACATTTGCACTATTCGACCATAGATGAGTTCCAATATTCTCAAACGGACCCATTATAAAGGTTTTTCCACTGATTGACCTGCAGCGAGAAGACTTAGAGACTGGAAAACTTACGTTTAGGTTTATGTTAAGGCCTATGGCTACGCCTAGGCTTAGGCTTAGTGGGTAGGATTTTATTATTAAAATGCACCTCAAATGTCGCTGCCACTTGCCGTTCGGTTGTGGAGTGTTTTGTTCACGAAATAAAATTTTCGGCAAACTACGAAGCTTAAACTACTCGAAATTTTTTAAAGTACTATATATACAGTGTATGCTTCGAAAGTCCTCCAAGCAGCTTTTTGTTATTAAAGCCCTATTCATAGCGTGCAAGTTCTCGCAGCAAAAAGTTGCACGTGCGAATAGGGCTTAATACCAAAAATTCTCCCTTAGACACAAACCATTTTTTAGTTTGCCAGATTTGTAATCTTTTTACCTGACCATTCCCGCAAATTGACCAATTCCTAGCATTAATAATTTAGGTTAAAGCATACCGTAACCACGTGTGCAAAGCAGAATTGAATCAAACGTACTTTTAACAGGTTTATGCGTAGACTCATATTTTTCTCTTAAACCTGGGTCCGTATTCTCAAATATGTATAGCACTCATCATCAGTTAGCACACGGTTTTTAAACTCACTAAATGTTGCAGTTGTTCAGTTCAAAATTGGTTCAATTGTAGAGCAAATTACATGCAAAAATTGCGCTGAATTTTGGGCTTAAGTAGTCGCTGGTTCGAAAGTTAAAAGACTTATCACCAACTGGTTATAGGTGCTAACGACAGGAATAGGATTGCTGCAATGATATTTTACATCGAAATATGTTTCCAGCCCTGAGCAGTGGTTACAACTCCAGAGATTAAACTGAACGTTAATTCTAACAGATTATTTCTTGTAGAGATTGCATCGTCTTACCAGTTCTGCTACTTTACCTAAATTCGAATTATATTTTTTAAATTATAAATGGTCCATCTTTCGGCAGTTTTGGTTCTACTGGCAACTGCAGTGATGACTAATGCAGCTCTATCGTCATCTACAACGTTGTATGGTGTATTTGGTGGACTTGGTCAAACACCAACGTAAGTCTCAGCTTCATACAAACAACTAAAATTGTCCAATAGTAAATTTGAAGCTAACATTTAATAAAATTTTCGGTTTATTTGATTGGATAAATTTTAATTCGTCTGTTGGAAAACGCGAGTTTAATATTAATTTTTCGCTAGCAACTGTTTCTACGCTGTGATTATTCTGCTGTTTTTATTACCAACTATATAACCAAGTCGATATGCACGTTTTGCAACGCCCATACTCCAAAGCATGTGAAGTAGATCAAGCTATTCAGAATCAGAGTTGCACAGGACTCGGCCAACATCTGGTTCGGATCGGCCGTCCGCCACTGCCCGGTCCGACCCAGTATAGATTGACAACGCTCTAGTCTGGAGCAAGCATTACCAATAAATTTGCGTTTCCACAAGATTTATAAACTAGAGTTAACTGTAAAACATATACATGAGTTAAAAACACATCTAAACTCGTGTTACCACTTAGAGTTGCGCTATACTTGACTGTTGCGAACGCCGGATGCCGCCGTACGCCGCTATGCGTTGCCAAGAAATATATAGGAAAAGTCTATTTGATGGCGTGTGGCAGTGCGCGGCGAACGCACAGCATCTGTTCTACGTTATATTTCATGATCAATTATTTTTATTAATTTTTAGGGCGTCATTGGCTGACAAAGTTCGCAAGAAACTGACAAAATCAATAATAAAAATGACACGCAAACATTTGCTCAATGTTTACAAACAAGACAAGCGATTTTACAAATCTCAGGGATTTAAGAAGTAAGTTAAAGAGTGGATAATCGTCGTCCTTTGACAAGAGTATGCAACTGAATACTGTCCGTTTAGCAAAGAATGTACTTGGCGCGCGTTAAGATTTATCCACACCCGATCCTATTTCTGGTTCCTGATCGTAACTACGGGGGGACAAGAAAGAGGCGAGGGTGTCGCTCTCGCAAACAAACTGTATATTTTATGAAAGTCCTTTACAACATTATTTTGCTTAAAATATCAATGATCTCTTCAGGTGGCATGGGACATTGGCGTATCAAAAGGGTGGGGGAAGCGTACGCGTGGTGCTCGAATTTTTTTGATAAAATAGTAATGTCTGATAAGCGAAGAGGCTAAACCGGCTTACTCGATGTTGCTGCAAGCTACCAGGTTCTGATTCTGATTGTGGTCTTAAGCTACGTATTACAGCTGCACAACCAGCTAAAAAAATATGCAACGACATACTTGGCAGGGACAATTAATATTTTGCGAACATAGAATTCTTCTAATACAGCGAAAGAAATTTTGACCAAGGTGCGAACATATCCGGCCGGCACAAGTGGCGCCGTTTTACGTACATCCCTGACCTAATAAACAGTTAAGTTTAAATACTGTATTGATCTGAATAAGAGGGGGGTGTAATAAGAGGGGGTTCCCATTTTGAGTCCGAATCAATAGGAGTCCGTATCCCTAATAAGAGTCCGTAAGCGGATAGAGTCCCTAAACCCTAATTAGAGTCCATAAATTTCAATTAACCCTAATTGTAGCGCATAAATGACTTCAGGACCAAATAATTTGACTTCGAAACTTTAAAGCGTACTTAAATTTTGAAAGTACATTCCTAAGTATAACCTTGTACTTATTATCGCTCAAGCTATTGAGACAAGACAAATAAACGTTTAATTCAACGGATAATTGCAGTACCGGATATATATCAGTAACGAAGGGCGGCAGAGGGTGGATTTAAAAATAAATAACAGTCCGTAACCGAATAACAAGGGGGGTACCCTCTGAAGAGGCCAAATAAATATCAGTCCCCCCTTCTTATTCGGGTCACTACAGTATTTTGCCGGTTGTTTTTGCATTTTACAGGAGAGAACTGAAACGAGCCGCTAAACCACGTGCAGGATCTGCTCTATGGACGTGTTTAGAGTCGACAATATCATTCGATGCTTGGACTTTTATTTTTAACGATATGGCGCAGTGTACAATCGCAGGAAGCGTAAGAATTGCGCTTGTGTACGCTTTGCTCCAGAAATTTCCGCTTTGACCAGGGCTTAATCTCGGGTTTTGGCTTACACTATCGGCTTAGGCTTAGGCCTTGTCTCAGTCTTAGTCTTGGCGCTGCTTAGCAAAAGATCTACCTGTTCCGAAAGCCTAAACGTTTATCTGCGACTTCTTCTTGAGCTTATAACTGAGCCTAAGCATAGACTTAGGCTTATGCTAAAAAATCTTAGCCCGGGGCTTAACAGTAATCTAACGCTTCCAAAAGGCTTAGCTAGCCTTAAAGCATTAACGTTAAAGCCTTTGCCTAAGTCATCTTTTACAACGAAACTCTGAGCTTAAGCCTCAACGTTAAATGTAGGCAGAGAGTGTACAAGAGCGTATAATTGGATTTTGTTTGCACAAACGTTGACCGAAATTTGAGATGAAAGACCTGTTTAAAATCTTTAACAACCAAGTTTACTGTAGTGACCCGAATAAGATTGGGATTATATGAGGGAGGGCCTCTATTTTGAGACCAAATCAATAGGAGTCCGTATCACTTATTAGAGTCCATAAGTGCATAGAGTCTGTAAACTCTAACTGGAGTTCATAAATGTCAATTCTCCTTAATTGTAAAGCATAAATGACTCCAGGACCAAATAATTTGAGTTCGAAAGCGTACTTAAGTTTTGAAAGTACATTCCTAAGTTTATCCTTGAATTATCGCTCAAGCTTTTGACACAAGACAAATAAACGTTTAATTCAAGGGATAATTGCAGTACCGGATACATATCAGTAACGAATGGCGACGGAGCGCGGGTTAAAAATAAATAACAGTCCGTAACCGAATAACAAGGGGGGTACCCTCTGAAGAGGCCAAATAAATATCAGTCCCCCCTCTTATTCGAGTCAATACAGTACACACATGCATAAATGCGCAAACTCACATAAGCATACACATACACACATGCACATACAACACGCGCGTCGTTTTAATAAAATAACACTGTTTTCAGAGCGAGTGTGTTAATTTAAAACAAGCTCTGCTTGGATTGATCGGCACTGGCGGCTCTGCTTTGACGTGTAAGATCACAATCACACCTACTCCAACTACTACAACTACTACAACGACAAGCCCGACATATCTTTGCACTTATTAGCAAGAAGCGTAGCCAAGCTTTCTTCTTGGGACAGTTTTATTTAATAAAAGAAAATTTTCGCCTCTTAGAAAGTTTATTTTAAATCTTGTGAAAGTGTTTGTTTTTTGTTGCGTGTATTCTATCCGTTTCCATGTATACACACACGCGCTCCTGCTTATTAGTATAAAATTATTTTTGGAAATGTTACGGATGTAATAATATTTCATTCGGGCCTGCAGTCCAGAAGCGGACAGGCAGGCTCAGCCCTCAAGATCCGCCGCGGGAAAGTTTTAGCTCTCAGATTGCAAAAGCCTTGTGAAATCACGCACATATCCCGGTTAAATTTGTATTGGAGGATTCTATACCATGTTCAGCTGGCTACGGGCTTGATTTTATTACTATGTTTTTATATTCTTTGTCACAGTGACGAATCCAGAATTTTCCGGTGGTGGACAATATTTTTAGCGGCCCAAAATATTAATGTAAGCGCATTTGTAGGAATTTTTACGGCCAATGTTACTTTAAGGGGCGTAACAGTAGATTAAGCGTATTCCTAAGCCTAAGCCTGAGCCTAAGCGTTGCACAAATGTGTTCTGGCCATTTCAGTTATATATTCTTTGTAAAAATTAATAGTTTGAGTAATAAATAGTAGTTGAATAATTTTTTGTCAGGTTAAACTGAAATAAATCCAGAATATATGATATTATTATTGCCAGAGAGGCAAACACTAATTTCAAAACTAAGTTTGAGGTTAATACAGAAATACGAAAAACACTCAGTTTCTAAGTCCCCCTTGAAATCTCAAAAAGTGTTACTCGAAACGGTAAGAATTACACAGTTCAATAATATATAACTTAAAATATACGATAATTCGTCGCCCGAAAACTGGTTGTCCACAGTGCTCTAAGCCAAAATTTAAGCTTGTGAATGGCACAAAATTGTCGAGCCGATAGTGATTAGTTATTCATGACAAAAATGAGACAACTTTTGGCTAACTCATAATCGTAGTAGCGGAACGGTGTTACGATTATAAAAATTGCGAGATTGACTCTTATCAACCCTGGCGGCTACGCCCGTGCGTGTAATTAGCAATTTCGGACGTATATAAAAGTCAGGAATTTTGTCTCGCAAATTATACATAAGAGTCAAAAATAGGAAGTAAAAACTAAAAGAAATAGCTAAGTCTCCATCGTTGCGTCTTCGTCTATGTGTCGCCACGTATTAGCATCTACTGATACGTCTTGTGCACTTCTCCCGCAGTATTTGGTTGATATTCGGTTGAAAGTTGTTTTCGCATTCAAACTCTTCCGCTAAATGTTTATGATTTAATGTGGCGATGCAGTTTAGGCCGTTTCCGCATGAAGTTAATTTATCAAAAATATATACAAGTGCAAGCGACGATTCTTTTTTTATATTATACCACAGAACCTGCCTTAAGTCTCAGTATATGATTTAAAATTAAGCCTAAAATTATATAAAAAACGTAGCAACTATGATGGTTTGACGAGCATTACGCCCATACCAACTCTTGAAGATTGCGCATTGACTGCCAGGAAAATCGGTGAACTTAGAGACTGCAAGGCTAAGTTTTAGGATAAAGATTAAGTCTATTCATACGCTAAGGTTCCTGCTTAGGTTCAGGCCTAGGCTAAGGTTTAGAATTTAGGAGACTGGGAATTATAGTTATAATGGTTCAGATCAGCTAGATGTATTCATTAACTGTAAATTCAATTTGATCGTTATGTTAAAGGCAATGTTTAAATTTTCTGTACTATAATTTCGTTTAGCATCTCTCTCTTGGAAATTGTTTGATCTGCCACTGATTTTGAATTTTTTAAAATATTTACTCGTCATGTGGCACAATTTAACTAAGAATCGTTTTTTGTGCAGGGAATACTGTAAGTAAATACTGGTGGAGTATAGTTCAGTCAGATGAAGTTTACTACATAAAGCGGAATATTAATTATCAAAAAAAGTCAAATTAATATTTTTAACAAGCAACCCCTGAAAGGGTAAGAGACGAGATGCAAAATCAGAACATTAATCAAGTTAAACAATGGACACCACCAAGCAAATAGGTCTATGTAAAGAATTATCACGAGTTCTGCTCTAAAAGTAATTTCAAAGCCTTGCAGCAAAAGCTTAAATCTGACAATAATCCCATGGCGTATTTGCCAAGCCTGAGCGGAAGCCTAAGTCCCACGCCTTTGTTCGAGACCATTTTCACATGTGTATGACCGGTAAACCGCGTGAATTGAACCAGTTTAACAATTGGTTCTAATCAAATTTATTCTATGCTCACAGCAATTATTAAACAGATTCATATATTAGCTTCTCGCTGCAATTTGTTTTTGTATGCACTGTAGTGACCCGAATAAGGGGGGACTGATAATTATTTGGCCTCTCGAGAGGGTACCCCTGTTATTCAATACGGGCTGTGATTTATTTTTAATCCACTCTCCGTTGCACTTCGTTACTCATATATTTCCGGTATTGCTACTATCCGTTGAATTGTACGTTTATATTTGTCATGTATTAAAACCCTGAGCGATGATGCAAGGTTATACTTAAGAATGAACTTTCAAAACTAAGTATGCTTTAAAGTTTTGGACTCAACTGTATTTGGTGCTGGAGTCATTTATGCACTGCAATTTGGAGAAGTGACATTTATGGACTCTAATAAGGGTTTAGAGATTCTATGCGCTTACTCCTATTGATTGAGACTCAAAATGGGGACCCATTTGTATTACCCGGCGCCCTCTTATTCGGGTCACTACAGTACTCAAGTTAACTTGATAGCTGTTTTACTAAAAAGACTTTAAAACTACTAAAATTCGAACATTGTTACAATCCTAACAA
This sequence comes from Enoplolaimus lenunculus, assembly GCA_030248215.1. NCBI lineage: Eukaryota > Metazoa > Nematoda > Enoplea > Enoplida > Thoracostomopsidae > Enoplolaimus > Enoplolaimus lenunculus. The sequence goes on from JASANG010002850.1 coordinate 17,066, forward strand.
TTACTAAAACTAGTCTGCCAGCTTTGCGCAATGCGCAAAGTTAGCGAAAACACAAAAATTTCCACGCAAATTTTCTTTTCATAGAACAAAGAACAATCAATCACGCGTATTTTCTAAGAAATTTTTGTAAACAAAGTAATGCTCGGAAATTTGCCCAAAATACGTATGTGGGGCGTTCCAGCTTTAATATATAGATTTAAATATTATCAAAATATTTCCAACGAAAATTTTCAAATTCAAGTTTTAACTTTTTTACTTAAATAATGTTGGAAATATTAACAGTTATCTTGAAAACCGAAACAAATATGCGAGCCGACTCAGATAATTAAAGGTTTCAAAAATAATCAAAAGTTGTAAAATAGGTACTTTGGGAACAGAGTGATTTCAAAAGAGATGGCCTCCAGGCCGCATTAAAAACGATGTTACAAAAGGAAAAATATTCAAGGCGGACAACATCCATAAAATTTATTGACTTGAACAATATCTATATTTGACATCTGAGTCGCTTCTCCTATTACGACACCAGAAACTTTCGGCTGTATTGTTAGCAAGCCTCTAAAAACATTCGCTGTTTGCAGTTTTGTAATACTCGAGCATACACTGTAAATTCCAGTGAATTGATTTTGATTTCGAATGAGTTGAATCACTGAGTCTCATTTCGGACTTTCAGCAACTCAGCAGAATTCTGAATTATAACTCTGAACTTATTCTGAGTTAATTACTGATCAACTCATACGGAATTAAATCAACTCAGAGTGCGTTAATGTTTACAGTTATTAACTAAAAATACGCAAAATTAACTAATTCGTTCTCTGAGTTATCTGCATTAATGTACAATAGTCAGGGCGTACCGAGAGTTGTTGCATGAGGCCGCGTCCCCAATCCAAATCAATACGTGCGACATAATTTACATAAGATAAATAAATTATCTCACCAAAAAATTTGAATCCATCACTGCTTAACGGCTCTAACTTTACCTTTAGGTGTACACTGGAAACCCAAGGCATGGACCTAGCAGGATGCTGCCGGCCGAATCCAAACTTCTCGGTACGCCACTATGTATAGTTCCTACGATTCGAAAATTTTTATGTTTGCAATCCATTATTGCCGTTTCTGTTCATATTCTTAAGGCAAGGTGGAGCGCACTAATTTAAGAATCCAAAACTTTGCCTGAATTTCAGACGAAATCAGAAATCAGTTGAAACCTTGACAGACGCTGTATTGAAAATTGAAAAATATCTCATTTTCAGTGTTCAACGTTCAAGCTTAGAAGATTAATTCTAAAACTAATAACAACGTCAATTGTTTCTGTAATGTCACCAAGAGCTATGAATACTGCCATATCTTCTTGATAATCTCAAGCGAAGCACATACACTTTAAAATATGCATCATTTTAATTGTGAGTTAAGGGGCTTATGAGATTTAATAAGGGCCAGAAAAATATTGTAATATCGAATTTTTGAATTATGAATACAAATTACTTGGCCTGATGCTGAAGCTGTGTGAGGGCAACGTCTTCTTACCATCGTAATAGCGGCCCCAGCGTCTCTTTAGAGCGCTTTTGCACATTCTCACGTGTAAGTTTTTGCAACAAAAACTTGCAGATTGCTGAATAGATGTAAAACTAGCTCAGTCCCAGCGCTGTGGGCTGCAAAATATCAAACACGTTTGACAGTTGAATTAATTAAATCTGTTTGGTTAAATTTCAAAAGTATGAATTAGTTCGAAAAGCACTTCGCAACACAGTTTCCGAATGACAAAAAAATTAAGATGCAGGGAAGTTAAGCAACTTGCGATTGCATTCATTCGTGCGAAATAATTTAATAGTATAAATTCCAATGAATGCTTTGCAGCTGCAGAAACTTTAAAGCTGTTTGTCACTAAACTTGTATACACGCAAATTGCATGTGCAAGTTTTGCTGCAAAAAAAAATTAGCACGTGTGAACAGGGCTTACGATAATTTGCAGCATCAAGTTTCAGTTGCAAACACTCGCTGCAAAAACACGCGTAGCAGCTGCAAAGTTTTACATGCAAAAACGTGCACTTGTAAATTGCAACCGCGACTTCTCGTTACAAACACATGCACGTGTGACTGCGGAAATTAACACTTACGGACTCTTGGCAAACGCATGTTCAGGATAATGCATAATGCTGCCGTAGTCGTACGGCGCTCCAAGCAGATCGATTGGGTTTGCCATTTGAAAATTATGTTCTTTGCCAGATTCAATATTTGCCCAAAAAATGGTTACATGCTGATCGCGATCTGTGCGGCTCTGTTCGTGAAAGAAACCCAACGCATGCAGCAGTTCATGAACAATCACTGAATGATGTACGCAACCAGTGCCAAGCGATATAGTTTGCTCACCGCCTCTTTTTCCAACTGTAAAAAAATTAATCTACTTTGAAGCAGAATCTAATTAACTTATTTCGCTAAGTTGCGATTGTTGGAACTAAAGGTACGGCCTGCGCGACCCCTGCTCGAAGTTTTTGCCCAAAGTGCCACGGTGGTAATCAAACGTTGGGCACTCTTGCAGTCGAATCAAGCATGCTATCTACCACTACACCATGTGGTCATTGCAACAAGTTATTCAATATATGTGCACATGTGCATAGCAATCTTCTTTCTTTTCATTACGCTTAGTGCACATACCCACAGCGCTCTGCAGTACTGTCAATGTTTAAGAGACCCGAGATTTGGATATTGGCCCCCAGTTGCAAATGGGCTAAATACTCGCGGACTGGTCTGAAATCAGACCAGAGTTTCCCAAAGATCGTCGTGACCGTTAGATTAGGGTTGCTGTATACTTTTGAATTATTCTAACGCCGTTTGGTGCCGTCTGTCACCCGAATGGCGCCGTCCATCACTCACCGTCCGTCACCGTCCGTCACACGTACGGCGCATTCCGTCGCGGTGCATTTCGTACGCGAATTAGTCACGTATGATATCGTATGGGGACGGACTTTGACAGGCGCCGGCGTCCGGCTCTGTAAAGTATAGCGCAACCCTAAGTCTCGCTATGAATCGGTAATTACCGGCAAACAAAGAAAAAACCGCAACACAAACCAAAAAATTACAAATGCGAACTCGATTCGTTCACGAGATAGCGTATTCGATCGAGATTTGCAATTTCACACGTAAAACCTCGGTGATTTCTTGAATACTATATAGCTTGGCTCCAGAGACATGATGAGTTTAGTTCGATTTTAAACTTAATTCGACATTTTACTTCAGATTTACAGCTTTAACTTTTAAGTTAGACGTTTTCAACACAGATTTCGGTCAGCCAGATTAATCGATGCAGCAAGGAACAGTTGTGACTTTAAACTTAGCTCGTTTTTCTATCTTAAGTCAAAAATGGACGTAGGTCACCGGTCGACTTAAGCGATGTGTCTGTAGCATAGCTTGCATTATTCAAAAATTCGTAAAAACAATTTAATTGAAACGCCGTTAATTGTGCAAGATAAAAATTAATATATATCTCAAGCTTCGTAACCAGTATATCTGAAAATACCTCCAATTTATCTCAAATACCACACACCAATGGCTGCCGAGCTATTTGGCCTACTCCAGAAACAACGATAACAATTAAGAACCAACAAACGCAAGTCATTGGGCGGGCGGACGCTGGCTTGGGACCAACCTTTGCCAACAAAATTGTAATATGAGATATTCTGCATCTACTAAACAAGCTATACTAAGAGCCCGTATTCTCAAATGTGTATAGCAAAAATTAACAGTTGCTGATAGGTCGTGCAGGGTTTAACCAGTGACAGTACATCATTTGCATCCGACGTGTTTCCCGTCAGTATCGATTTTGAGTTTCGGGGCTGCGCACAATTTCGTAAATTTGCAAACCTTTCGCTAACTGGTGATAGATGCTATACGCAATTCAGCATATAAGGCAAACTTTACTAGACGACCAACATCCGTCTAATTTGTCAAATTTGACATAGTCAGTATGAGCGGAAGTTTTTGGAACAAATCGAACACAAGTTTTGTCGTGAAATTCATCGAATGCGCCTTGTATCAGCGCCTGTTCGGAAGCGGAAAAATACGCTGGAATTGTATAAGGAACTTCACCATTTGGCCATTTTGCATTAGCATTTACACCGTTTGCGCTCTGAAACTACATAATTTACTTTAGCATACAGTTCGGCATAAAATTCACATAAATGAATACTTAAAACTTATTAAATTTATTTCTTCTAGAGTTTCAGCGTAACTCAAGTCAGGACCGGCGTTTGGATTGCCGCCCCCAAAAACAGGTTCGAGAGGCCATATTTGGGGGGAGGGCGTGTCCACAGGTGCTGACTGAGGTGGCAGTTAAAGCGCGACTCTACAGAAAGCTGCATTGTTCAAAATTATACAATTACGAATAGGCGTTGCACTGCAGAATATACTGAATTCATGTGCGTGCTAATGATAAACAACGCTTATTGAAGGATAAACCATTTGTTCACGGTACTATAATACAGTAAGCTTCGTTTAGGCTTAGTTGTAGACATACCGTTACGCCGATGCTTAGGATTATGCTTAGGAATATGCTTATGCTACGGATACGCCCCATCGGATAACATTGGCCTTGAACAGCGCAGCCTGCTTGCCTAACTCTGAAAGTGTATAGCTCGACTTAAATCTACCACCTTGTATTTTGTGTTGTTCAGTCACGTGGTTAGTAGTAAAGATAAATTCCGCATCTGTGATCTTTCACAATTAATGTACAGTGGCGATTCTAAAAATTTCTAACGAGGTACTACTGTAGTGAGTGACCCGTATAAGTTGGTGGATTGATATTTATTTTGCCTCTCCAGAGGATGCTCTCCTGTTTATTCGGCTACGGACTGTTATGCCTTTTTAATTCAATTCACTTTAGTTGGACCCAACACCATTCTATGCTTATATTTTTCTTTTGTGCAGAACTTATTTGCTCCGAAACATTTTTGTTGATTGCCATATCCGTAAATCTTTTTTTCCGAATTTAATAAAAATTAGTCGTGCTGTTCTTAGTACATGTTACACATTTAAACAGTCTGGACCATTCTTCGACTTTGGTTTCTTTTATGGGTCGAATTAGGACTTATGGATTTTATCAACTTAAGGTCACTAATCAAGGATACAGACTCATATTGATTGGGACTCAATATTAGTGCCGTTCTGATTATCGATCCTCTTGTTCGGGTCACTACAATATAAATTTTCAAATTATGGTTGTATAACAGTGTCTCCAAGGTCTTAAATAATCGACTAGTATCAAAGAGGTTATCATTAGAAATTACAATCTAGAATTAGGTCGGCAAAACATATCTAAAATCTCCGTCCTTACACTAAATTAACGTTTGATTGAATTTTCGGCACTTGTTTACTTCGCCCTATCCATATAAAATTCCCCCCACATAACAATCCTGAGCCTACCTAGGTCTGCGCTTAAGCCTGAGAATAAGCCTAAGTCTAAACCTAAGTGTAAGCGTGAGCCTAATTTATAAAATTAATTCTAGTGTCTGTGCGTGTGTGTGCGTGAGTGTGCGCGTGCGTGTGTCTGAGGAAAGGGATTAAATTGCCAAAATTTCCATTCATGAGAGCTTTAATCAAAAACGAAAAATACTCTTCGACCAAACGTTTCAGAAAAACGTTCAAAACGTACATTTGCTGAAGACGAATACTGAGCTATGAATTGCTCTACAGTTAGTGAACCAATATCGATATCTCCTTCGAATTTGTCTTGCAAATAAAGTTGCGCGAGTAGATTTGACGATTGTTGAGCGGTAACATCAAAGCAAGTTAGCTAAAATACAAAAAAGAGCGTTTAAATTTTACCATTTTGAACCAAAAAGTTAAAAAAACCAACATCGCCTTTTTGTTCCATGTTATTTTAAGGGCCATACCGTTTTTTCGCGCGACTACAGTAAAGTATAACCTTAAAGATGGACTAATTTTTCTGTTTGGACTAATTTTTCTGCTTACACGTTTAAAGTTTGGAATATGCTTATATTACTGTTACGTCTCTCAAAGTAACATAAGTTACTCTTTTTAAAGAAAAAGACTAAAGTCTGATTTCTTAGCTAATTGAAGTAAACGTTTACACAAATAACGAACATTGTTTAAATCGGTTTTATTTTTTTATTTCAAAAATTTATGTCCAACAAAAACAGTTAAAAAGTTACAAAAAGCAAACCAAACGACAAAAATAGCTGTTGGTTATTTTTAAACATTATCCAAAACCGTGTCTTTTAGAAGAATAATTAAGTATTATTAGAATAATTTACTAAGTTCTGTTAACAGAATGTTAATTTTTGCAAATGTAACGTCTTAGTCATTGGTAAACGCAGCGAAAAATGTCGTTTCGTAGCATAAAGACTTTTTAATTCTGGAATCCAGCAGGTTATTGTAAACCAGTGCTTTTAGTTGTGCACGTCTGTAATGCTAAAAAGCTTTAGAATAATTTTCTTTCTTAAGCTTTTAGGCTTATGTATAATCTCATTCTCTTACGCTTAGGTTTTAGGATTAAGTTTTGGCTTCGGCTTAGGAATATTTGTATACAACTGTTACGGTGATGTTCTATACATTCTCCCAAATCATTAAGGCTATCAATGTGTCAAAAATTAAAACAGGGCTGCATGCTTTAACTCCAGCGAGTCAAAACCGTTGAGTAAAAACTGATGTCATTACTCGTAACACTGGCTAATTTTTGTGAAGGGCTATACAGCACTGCATTAAACTTAGACCCGGCAGCCTGTTAACTTTGAATCGAAATCTTTAGCCAAGTGTGTCCTTAAGGGTGGCGCTACATTTGTCGTGCGGCACCGTCCGTCAGCGTCCGGCGCCGTACGTCACCATCAGTCGCCATACGGTATCGTGACGTTTGGCGATGGACGGTGACGCACGTTGACGGATAGCGCCGAACGTAATCAAAAGTATAGCACCATCCTAACCATTAAACTAACAACAAATGAACGCATAGCACCAACAACTCTGATCGCGACTTGTTGTGCACACGTGCGATTAAGCCTGTTTCGCTTGAACATATACCTATAAAGCGCAAATGCAGACTTGCCAACCTTCAAACTACCTTCCAATTGAACATCATCAGTTGAAAAGTTTAAATTATCAAACATCGCAGTAAAATTTTAAACTGGAAAAACCCCGCAAATTACGCTATTTTAGAGAGTTTAAACGAGTCAAACATTGCAAATTATCAGTTTACTTAAATTGAGTTTAACTGAAAATTTAATATGCGCAATATTTTGAACAAATTGTTTTGCTAGTTTTCAAACAAAATTGCCTCTCCTAGCGGAGTTAATCACAGGCGTGGGTTTTAAAAGTGCTTAATTTAAAAAAACCTGATAATTCTGTAATTTTCTCAAATTTTCCAAAAATTCACAGTTTCAACTCTGCCATTTACTGAACAGAAGCTTCTAAAAATTGAACAAATTTAAATTTAACTTAAATTGAAAGTCGAAATAGAATCAAAGTAGAGCTGAAAAGCTATGAAGTGTCGGAAGCGTAGTCGAAAAGGGGCCGTACAGTAAAATAAGTAACAACTCAAGCACATCGGCGCATCCGTTAAATTTTGACAGGGACAGGATGAGGTGTTAAAAGTTACGCAACGCACGCCTTCCCTGATGATCCGCTAGTGCTCGCGCGGTAGTAAACGAATACTACGGGAGTCAAAGTTAAGTATTTTCCATGTTAGTAAGTACTCTTGTAATAAAATATATTCCATATGCGAAAAAGAGTAGTAAACAGGAAATAGTTACTATAAGAGTAACAACTAATCTGTAGTTGCACACATGTTCAACTCTCTTAAAATACACTGTTTCGCCATATGTTTGAAAGGATTTGTTCTAGCAAGTCTGTAGTTAAGCCTTTATTGTGTATTCAATTCCATACAAAACTTTAGCCTGTGTGGTTCCAGTAGAAATGATGGACCCCGTGATTCACTATTCGCAAAGGAAAATACGCGCCCCATTTAATGCCTGCCTGCTTAAGACAATATACTAATTATATACATAATAAAATATTACGCATAAAGCAAACAAACTTCGTCTTATGGAATAACAACACAAAGAAAAACTAAACAATCTTCTATCTTCTGAAATTTTCACTTAGAAGTATAAATGCAAATTTGCATTGGAATACACATCTGCTGGAACGCTGCCAAAAATACGTATGTGGGGCGTTCCAACTTTAATATATAGATGTGATAAAGGATGACAATACAAGGAGTTTCTCGTTGTACCACAAAGAAAATATTGCTAATTAAAAATGATAAGGTTCGTCGCTGAAATACAACTGTTTTAACATAAGGAAATGGTACAACTGGGGATTTCCCTTAAAATTTGGTTTTGGTTGAAAATTTATCTTTTGCTATGGTATTATTTCGGTCGATGATTCAGACAATTTCGGTAGCAAAAGTTTTCTTACGTTCTTTTGAAAAGTGTTGCATTATTCTGTGAGATTCCATTTGTAAACTTTGATGCAATTTTGCCACGATTCAATTGATTAATTTATCCAACAACTAAGTTCAAAATTAGTTTCATCAACAGTTATTTGAAAAATTGTCATGCTGAATTTTGTAACTATTTAATTTTACTTTAAATCTCACTTCTTTCTACTTTGACAAAATTTGTTTACCTTTGACTTATGCTCGTGCGCTTGGAGTCCTCCGATTGCACGCTGCACTATGTGGTGGGACACATACCCACAGCCATCCCACCATGCAAAAAAAACTTAAAATTTTTTGGAGGGCATCCATCGGTTTACAATGATTTACACGTAAGTTTGAAACTTTTAAACTTTTCTAGATGGCCAAAATTTTTCCAGGGACGGATTATTTTTAGCAGCGGCGTACAAGTGTTTACAATGATTTACATGCAAGTTTGAACCTTTTTTAGGGGTCAAAAAGTTTTCCATGTCGACTGACCACCTCCAACTGGCCCTAGTTTTTCTACAAAACTTGTTTTTATAAAAAAAGCTTCTTGCACTAAAACTATAGGTAGCAGCCTAAGTTTTGTTTCAAATTGACGTTGAGTAGTTTTAGTTCATTATATGCATCAAGCCGACTTGCTCGACTTCTTCCCACATGCAGTGGAACATTGGAAAGTTAGAAAATAAACCGTTTGAAGTGTTCCTTATACCTAACTGTTCAACAGTGTTCATTGTTCAAATAAGTTTTATTACAATTAACAAGAACTGAAATATAACGGTGTTTTATACCTATTTTACACTAGGAAAAAAATATACGTAGCAGTAATTGATATGGTTGTGGTATACTTTACTGTGCCGGACGCCACTGCGCGCCACCGAACCCGTCTATGGATGGTTAATAAAAATATAGGCAAAATCTGTTTGGTGGCGTGCGGTGACGCGCATACTGTGTGACCCAAATAAGAAGGGTCCCCATTTTGAGTCCCAATGAATAGGAGTCCGTATACCTATATAAGAATTCATAAGCGAATAGAATTTCTAAATCGTAATTAGAGTGCAAAAATTTCAACTGTGCCAGTACTGTACAAATGACTCAATGTCTAAATAAAGCTAGTTTGAAACTTTGAAGGATGCTTAAGTTTTGAAAGTACATTCTTGAGTATAACCTTGCAATTTCTCTCAAGTTTTTGATACAAGACAAGTATAAACGTTTAATTCAACGGAAAGATGCAATATCGGATATATCACTAACGAATGGTGGTCGAGGGCGGGATAAAAATAAATGAAAGTCTGCAACCTAATAACTGACGGTTCCCTCCGAAGAGGCCAAATAAATATCAGCCCCCCCTCTTATTCGGGTCACTGCAGTAGTTTAATAAAAAAACTTACTGTGCCGACCACCGGCGTGCGACGGCGTTTGACGGCGCGCGGCGAGTATAGTGCAGCCCTTACCCAGTAGCAGCTAATTTATGCTTACGGCATACGGATAACTTTAGTACCACATTATTACCCTTGGATTTTTCTTGGATTAACAAATTTAATAAGCCATTTATTTCAACTGTAACTATGCTACCGTATTTGGCTCACAGTTTGGAGTAAATATAATATCTTAATTTAAGTTGTTGTGGGAGGAAATGAGATCAGTATTAATATTTTTAATCTCTACATGACAGTAAGGTAAGTGAAGCTTAAGTTTGCTCGCGATCTTGTTTTGGTAATGAATTTTATTTCTTTTATCTTAAAATGATTGCTGTATATATCATAAATTTTAACGCTGTTTTTCACTTGACACATTTCCTCGTAACGCGTTAATTTTGACTAAACTTGGTGATTAAATTCATGAGACAATGAAAGTACAAATCCTGTTAGCAGAATTTTCGCCTAAACTCAAACCTTCAAGCGTGGTCAGCTAGCTGAAATATGCCATTTTTTATGTATATGACACTTTTGGTGGTGTGTATCTTATGCTTCTCATGTGTTCAATCTTGATATGCTTACTGAAATAGCCATGTGATTCTCTTAGTAGCATCTGGACACCACATTTAGCATCCATTAACGACTTTGCATTGTTAGAAACACAAGCCTGATTTTGCCATTACGATAGGTAGCAGGTGGAATTACGGATTTTGTCGTAGGTACAAATTTGAGATTTCATTATTTGTTCATGTGTGAGATTTTGGAATAAAGTCGTCAAGCGAACTTTTTGTAATGTCTACAAATGACGTTTTGAAATTTTGGGATGCGGCCGTACGTGGGACTTTGATATATAATGGCTGCGAAAAGTTGTGGATTCAGCTCAAATCTCAACTATTCAGTGTAACGCCAAACCACTCTGATTTAGTGACTCTGCCGTTATTATATTTACTACTCTAACCCAATCAGATTTGCAACACAGCAACAACTACAAAAGTATAACGGTAAATTGCCAATTATGTACCTGTTTACTGTGTCGATTTACATGTTATCCAGTAATCTGTTGTGATTCAGCTTTGGTGCGACTAAGTACGGTTAGAACCTAGCCGCAAGCTCACAATGGAAAATATTAACGGGAGAAAGGACATCTGTAAACTAAACGGCTTGCTTGTTGGTCTAAGCTTAAAGTTGAAATATTTAGGCAGTGATTCATGCTTAAGCTTACACTTCTTGATTTTGTTCAGGACCTATTCTACTCACGATAAATTCAGTAATATTTCAGAAACGTTAAGTATTTTACTACTGTGAAGAACTCAAACAAGCAGCGAAGCCGCGACCGGGACATCTACTGTCGGCTTGTCTTTAGAATGCTATTTGGTACGACCTTTGACTTTTTATTTTTAACGATACGACTCAATGCACAATCGTTGGCCGTGTAAAAATTGTTTGTTACGTTGAATTTATTTTGCTTAACAACTGTAACAACAAGACTCGAAATCATTCACAGACAAGAGTACGCAACTGGATATATTCTGTATATTAAAGAATATACTCAGCAACGTTTGGTAGTTCGGTGCCGACCGTCGCCGTTCGTAACTGAAATTCACCGTACGTCATCGATAGAGTTGCGCTATACTTTTGTTGACGTCAAACCCCGTCCGTCAACCGTTCGACGCCTTTCGTCACCGTACGGCGTCGTCCGTCACTCGCGCATCGCCGTCCGTCAGCGTGCGCCACCGTGCGTAATTCACGTACAACACCGCACGATGACGTCCGGTGACAGATGGCGCCGCTGCGCGGTACGGATGACGGACGGCACCGTGTGGGTGACGGACGGTGCCGTATGGGTGATGTACGGCGTCGTATGGGTGACAGACGGCGCCTATAAGTCTAAAAGTTTTACGCCGCCAACCTTCGGCTACTTTTGACTTATGATTGAAACTTTTTCAGGTCAGTGCGCGCTACGATGGCCCATGGGTGGGGTAGGTACGTCCAAAAGTCACCCACACGGGGAATCACGAGAATCTGTGGAATTAAGCAATCATCCCGGTACAGCCATGTCGAGATATGTGCACACACAGAAACCATCAACTTCGGCTAGCTCAAAAGCAATCGACTGAGATGCGGAATTTCAGCTAAGTACTTCAAGCTTAAGCGTCCCCATAAGACACCAATCACAAATCGAAATAGCTCTACCACAGGATCCTGCTAACAGATCTGAATAAAAATGCTTATGTCGCTAAGCTAAGCGACAGCAGTTAAAATATAAGGACTGCGAGCAACGAGATCTGCGAGCAGCGTAAATATCTCTAGCAACTAAATCCGCAAAATTTATAGCTCGCATTCCAAATTTTTCGATAAAACAACAGCTCTGCGCTCAACTTTTATTTCTATTATTGGCCGGAATATTATTTTCAAGCTAAAACAACGGTTACGCTTTTGTAACTCAAATTTTTATTCGCATAGGTAAAACGAAAACCATTTCCGCACAGCGCCACTTTATCCAGCGATAACCTGCACGCACTCAACAAACTTAGATGAATCAACACAACCTAAGCTTCGCACCTGCAGGTGACTAGACTACGCACTACGGGGAGCAAGAAAAAAGGCGGGTCGACCCAAGCGAGACGGCATGTACTAGCCCAGGAGAAATCAACAAGACCTAGTGTGTGATAAATATTATGTGAGAGGCTAAGCTTAGCTCCCACCATGCGGGTAATCACCTAGGTTTAGGAACCGCGAGCAATGAATTGTGCGACTTACAGCCACAACACTCCATGGAGTTAGCACTTTTATTAGTTTGAAAATCCGAAACAACATCTATCAACGAAAAGAAGTTAACAAGCGTTTGCCTAAACCAAAAAATAACCTATTTACCTTGTTTGTTTCTGCCTCAGCTTGTTGCACACGTGGTTACCATTTCTTCTAGGATTTCCGGCGTTGGCTGGATTGCTATCCAACGATGTCCCGAACTAGTTGGAACAAACCTTCCACATCTGGGTTTAGTGGAAACGGAGGACTAGATCGTAACTACTGGGCCATTGATACTTTTTACAAGTAAAAATGTTTCACTATTACAAGCAGAGTTTACTAATTAAATAAATCACGGAACTGCAGCTGTAAGATTCTAAGAGAAGCGTCGACATAATGGTATAAAGCAATTATAAATTTAAGAATAAAAATCCAAATGTAGCTTAATAGGATTTCAGCAATCAGATTATCCGGCCGCACAAAGACCTGCGAATTTGGCCGATCTCTTGTCAAACCCATCAAAAATAATGACTCTGCCGCTGACGAGTTGCACTGGTCAAATCCTGCTGTACAGGACCAACCTGCCCGCTGCTGTGGGCAGGTACCACCCAATAATACTGTGTTTGCAATGCACCAAAAACTAATAATGCTGAGTCAAATATAGAATTTATTAAACTATCAAAGAATAGGACAAAAACAAGGCCTTTGACTAGCGCAGTGCTGTGAAGAATTCAGAACGTTTCGTTAAAGTGTGACTACTGCGCTACTGAACTTGAGGTTTGCCAGCTTTTATACCCAACAGTTTTAACTAATATTGACGTTAATTTGCATAATGAAATTTAAACTTTGCATAAATTTACGAAATTTTTGAAAATTAAAGAAAATTATGCGAATCAGAAGCTAGTTTGATTAACTACCCCAAAAAGTTGCGTAGCAGCATATTTGAAAGAACGAAAGGGAAACCAAGAAAACCGAAAAAGCAAAAAATAAAAATACGAAGCAACCAGCAAGGTTGCTGAAAAAAAGAAACACACACAGTTGTGTGTTTAGTGGGCGAGGTTAACCGGAACCAAGCTGGGCGGGTAACTGGGGTAAACAAAAACAAGTTAGGACGGACGTACATAACACCTTGGTGTCCCAAACATTTAAGTTCAATCCGCTCGCAGTAAATATGCTTGTAGTTCAAGAAAATACAAGATCGCATGCGTGCTTTCATGAAAATCCTGCCTCCTCCGCAAACAAAGTCAAATAGCGGTTGAGCATCATTTCTTGCCTCATTTTTGGCGATAACCTATTACTAATTGATGATAGTTGCTATACGCATTTGAGAATATGGGCCCTAGTCATAGAATAATGCCACGACGGACGTAAGCAAACGTTTGCGTTTAAAATTGCTTAGGGATGGTATTTTGAAATCCCTACACAATTGGAAAGAAAGATATAGTTCAGCTCTGATTCAAGTCTCGCGACGACATGATTTAGTTTGTTATTGACTTCTCAATCAGAAGATGGCCACGGTTAGAAAGCTAAGCACAACTTGACTGAAACAAAACTATATGCAAATGAAAACAATTTTGCTAAAAACAGCAAATTAAACGTCATTTCAACTACCTAATTTCGCCTCACCTAACAGAGCGCATTACAAAACCTGGCAGACGGCGAATAAAATCTAATCCCGTTAATGCCGGGTAATTATTGTGTTGGACACACTACCGCACCGGCAACCAACAGTTTAGTTTTAAATATTTCACAAAACCGAAACCAGCTACGATTTGAAGCTTTTCACAGAGTCAAGTCATTCTAAATTTCAGAAATTTTAAATCGTTTTTTTATTTTAATACAAAAACGCAATTCGCCCAAAATTAAATTTACTGCTCATTTTGCTCTGTTGTTTATTGGGCGTAATTAAAGAATGATATTATGATCAACTTGTTGGGTAATGATGGATCTACTTTAGTCTGTAACGCGATAAAAACAACGTACCTGCTCTATGCACAGAAATGACATGCTAACAACAACAACAACAGCTACTACTACCGCAATAACAACAGCAGGTCCAGTAACAGCAACGGTAGAACCTATAACAACGACGGCAGGACCAGTAACAACAACGGCAAGACCAATAACAACAACAGCAGGACCAATAACAATAACGGTAGGATCAATAACAACAACGGCAGGACCAGCAAGAACGCAACAACTTCAACAAGAGCAACACTACTACTACTACAACTGATTATGCTCGCACGAACAACAACGAAAGGACCAATAAAATAACATATTAATACTATTTTTGAGATCTGAAGGCCGTCTCTTTAAAAGTACTTTGTACCTGGGGAACCTATTTCAGGATTTTTGATTTTTTTAGAACTTCCAATATATCGTCAACTGTCATTTTTTTAAGTTTTTAGGCAACTATCAAAAATTGCTTCTTAAGGAGATTCCTAATAGGCTCTGTACAACTCCCGTTTGTGAAATCGTAAGGTTTTATTATTGAAAGAGAATATTAAAAATGTTAAGTTTTAATAATTTTAGATTTTAAAAACGTCTGCTTAACTGAGTTCTGTCTAAAACCAAAGAGTAACAAGATTCCAAAATATGGAATTTTTTCTCGATTTTTTCTGCTTTTCCTTTTTCCAGTTTACGTTGCTTACTAAATTGTTATGCTCCCTAAGTTTACATGCTCTAACTTAGTTCTTTAAGTGACTACCAATGAATTAAAAAACAATGAGCTTTACTCACGTACATAATACTTTACGTTTAGGTATACTTGTGCAAAATTACCTTAACGATCCGCCTTTACCCACCCTTATTTTTTCATCTGTGTTTAGAGAGGCTTACCGGACACCAGCGAATCCAGATGGATGTGAGGGGCGTACGCCCCGTATCAGATTTTTTTGTGATATAAAAATGGTAAGGTTCCTAACTTACAATTCTTTCCCTGACTTAATGTTATGTAAAACACAATTTTTACGCTCAGAAACTTTTTTGTGATAAAACCTTACAATTTCACCTTAGAAAATTATTTGGTGATAAAATGATAAGGTCCTTACGTTCGGGCCCATAGCCAAGGGAAGGCAGGGGGGTTCAGCCCCCCTTGAAAACTTTTGCCCCCCTTCGGAAAATTTTCAACCAAGCCTAATATATAGCCCCCCCTAGCAAGGTGAGCTGGCTACGGGCCTGCTTACCTTACAATTTTGGCGTTTCATAACATTTGCCAGTCCGCTCCCAACGTCAGAAATTTTTGGATCGGTTTCGCTGGTGACGGAAATAGTGAAACATTTCCGAATAAAACGAAAATTTTAATAGGTTGGATATGGCTGGTTTGCAGAAGTATGACTTGCGTCGACCTTTCATTAAATCCCGATTTCACTTATTAAGGTTGCTTACAGCTGGATCGTAGAGACGTGACTTAAGTCGAATGGGTAGCTGACTTAACGTTTAAACGGCAAACATTTTGACAAAAGTACAGTTTTGTTTTCTTTTTGAGAACATTTGATTTGAGCCCTTTCTTAAGTTTTCTGTTATAAATCTCAGATTTCAACGGTGAAATACATAAGTTTTATCCTGACTTAAGTACTAGACTAAGTGTGAAACCTGCCAATTTTAGTTGCATTAGCTACAACTAAAGTTATAAATCGACTTAAGTCAAAGGCCGACTTACATCATGTTTCTGCAACCCAGCCACTAATTATTTCACACAAAAATGGCGAATAGGTTTAAAAAATTAAGAATTCCTTAAATCATATGTGTATGTCGCTTGTAATCCGAATCTTAATTGGTTGAAGATTAACCAAGTTTTATAGCCGACGCCAGTCACCTTGCTGCAAAGGGCTAAACATTTTTCAGGAGAGGCATAGGAGGGTTCTCGATGACTTTTACAAGTAAGGTTGAAACTTTTGTTGAGCGGGCCCATATTCTTCAATGGGAGGCTGAACCTCTCCTGGGTTCCAATTTTTTTATCAAAGTTGTGTTTATCCGCGTGTAACGTACATCTCAGTCCGCAATAACATCAAACTGCAAATCTGACCCATGTTCCTGTTAGGCACCTAATAACGACAGCGAAGGATAAACATCTTGTGAAATTTAAAACTCAACATACATTTATCGCTTACAACATTCATAAAATTTATTCACTTGCACTGCATCAGTTTTTGACAAATTTCTCGCTTCACCGAGCGCAAATTTCAACCGTTGTTTGGGTATAATTGTTGGTAAGCCGTTTCTGAAAAAACCGCTAAAACATGATTTGTACGCGATGTGGAAAAATGCACGAGGTAAAGCCGACGACTTTTGCTATTTCAAAAATAGAAAGTAGCGCTGGTAAAATTTGTTTCATTTTGAAGTTTCACAATTCAAAGAAGTACTAAAAAAAATCTGAAATTAGTAGTCGTAAACGGCGTTTTCATCCAGTTTTAGTAAGTTATCCTTGTAATTTGAAACCTACAATGACCGTTATTACCTTTCCTCCATCAAAATAGTAGTTGTAGTTTATTGCGCAAAATTTTTTAATCCAACCGTATGTCACGTATTTTAATTTCATATTGAAAGACAATTACTTTACTTGCAAACACGCCGAGTCCGTTCTTATTAAACCTACCTTACGTAGGATAAGGAAACTGATTCGAAAAGACTGGGTACCAGAAACTGTCGTTAACCAAAACTTGGGTACAAGCAACTGTCGTTAGCTAAATTTTGGGTACAAGCAGCTGTCGTTAGCAGACAACTTGGGTACAAGTGTCTGTCGTTAGCGACAACTTGGGTACAAGTGTCTGTCGTTAGCGACAACTTGGGTACAGGTGTCTGTCGTTAGCGACAACTTGGGTACAAGTGTCTGTCGTTAGCGAAAACTCGTGTGAAAGCAAATGTCGTTTATTTCTTTTAGTACAAGTGCTTGTGAAAAATTTTCCTGTCTAACATTGTTTTAACTCTGTGATATAATTTTTGAACGACAAAACCGACACTTTTGAAATTCCGGTAACTGTGGTGAGAAAAGTTCAGATGTAATATCAATAAGCAAGCGTCTGTCTATACCTCGTGCATTTCTCCACACCGCGCACACGAGTTAAAGTAAACGAAGCATTGGATCACATTCATAGTTAGAGTTGCAGATTTGCAACCACGCTGACTAGTATGTTTTAAAACTCAATAAAAATCCAGAAAATTACGCAAAATTTCTACAAACGCCATGGTCTTTAAAAATATTCCGACAATGTATAATTTTATTTTACGCCAACATAAAAGTATTCGCTTTAAATCATTTTAAATGCTTTACGTTACACTGAGCCAGTGATAATGTATAATAATAGTGTTATGATTAAACCAAATTCTGACTCAAACCCAAAAGCTAAAGTCAAAATGCGTTTTAGGAAAGCAAAAGCTTCTTGCGATTGGATGTTCCCAGCTTTACATCCATATATTACTAAATATGCAACGCTCTATACACGTATTTTAGGCAGCGTTCCAGCTGTTGTTTTTGCACGCGAATTAGAACACACAAATACTGATTACAAAAGCCAACGTATATACCATAATGTAGTAATGAGCTAAGGTTATGTGAAGTGAAACCAAAAATGTAGCGAAAATCATTGCGTAATGTAGGAGTGAAATAATTTCGAGAATACCAATATTTCTCGAAGGAAATTGTACATTGAATTTTACCGTAAACGGAAACGGATATCTGGTCACACCCGGGCGGTACATTGTATTTGTGATTAGCTAAGTTTTAAATCTTGAAAATATTTTATTACGCTTACTTCGACCACGCGTCTCCAGGATAATGCATAATGCTCTCGAAATCATACGGCGCTCCGAGTAAATTAATTTCAGTTTCAACTTTTAAGTTGAAATTTTTCAACCGATTATACGGAAACGTTTCAACGTTATCCCAATTTACGGTAACATATTTGTCACGGTCTGTCCTGCTGTGCTCATGAAAGAACCCAAGCGCATGCATGAGTTCATGAACGATGGTGTGATGGTAGACGCAGCCAATTCCCAAAAATAAATCTTGCCGGCCCCCGACGCGTCCGACTAAAAATATTGAAAACTAATTTAAATTCTTTTATGGTCGTAGCCAGGATTTCATTTCTAAAAGGTATAACTTAATTTTTTGGAATCATTTAATCGAGAAAATTATACTTTTTGCTTGGAAAACCCCTTTTTGTATCGTCTCTTGTTTTTGTCTTAAAATATAATGATTTTAATAATTTTAATGCAATTTTTTGATTTCTTTCAATTTCGTGATTTTTGCAATTTTTTACGCTAGTAACAACTGCAGTCGCAATTCAATTTTGCCGGAATCGGAAATATTCCGATTACAATCTCTGTTAATCTAGTTTGGTAATAATATCTTTGAATTGCACAAACAAGCATTGTTTCCTTGTGGATATATAGTATGTGCTCGCTGCAAGTTGTCGAACATCAGCTGGCTAATTCAACTCTATATTATTCAACGGTACCTATCAACAAGAATCCAAACTTACAACACATTTTCGCTACTCTTCAACGCCTCAAAACACGACGAAATATTAAAAAGAATAAAGTTTGAATAATGTTTATAGAAAGTGATACGTAACCAAAAATGCCGGAATTGCAAAAACCGAAATAACACTGTACCGAAATCGTAAACAGAAATTTTGCTCGAACTTTCGCCTGAATCAGAATTTTGTCAGAACTCTGACAATTGGCCAACCGTGAAATTTAAAGCTCATGCTACATTTATCGCGGCCCCGTTACCTTGCAAAAGTGTAATTAAGTAGGCTTAGTTTGGACTACTTTTTGGTTAGGTTTTGAATTTTTCAGGGTTCGTCTTATAAACTAGTATGGCCTGCAACATGTTTTGTCAAAGTTGATTCGAGGTCCATTAGTGTTGCGATCTAAATAGTGGCTGCGGCGACAAAATGTTAATGTCACAAGACATTCGCTTAAAAATTACTGATCTCAAGTGATCATTGTATACAAATAGGTATATGTCACATAATACCAAGGAAAATTGAGGCGAATAACATTTGATACACCAAAATTCTAACAAATATCACATTACATTTCGCAGGAGAATGTAGCTTCTAAATTTTTGTTTTGTCGGAAATTTTCGATAAATATATACCTAAGTATAAATAATTAAATTTCAAATTTAAGTATCATATGACTTTCTACAAGGCATTTAAGCTAGTTAACCGCAACTTTGCGTTTGGACATAACGTATTTCGAATATCATCAACACGCAGACAATATGTTACCCAGTGTTGTATTAGGGACAAAACGTGTTCCAGGTAGCTCCAGTTATAATAAGAACCCCGCATTTGGTTACGCCCATAAAAGTAAAATGAGCCAAATTGAATATAACAGCATGAACATACTTTTTGAATTACACCCTCTAGACCGATTAAATAACACGTAATCGTAATGTTTAAAAGTTTTTGGAACAAATTTAACGCAAGTTTTCCCGTGAAATTCATGAAAAGCTCCGAGAATTATTTGACGCTCGGCGGATGTAAAACCATTAGAAATAACGTATGGAACAACTGCGTTTGGCCATTTGTGTGACGCTGATGTGGTGGCGCCGGCTTGACCCTGAAAATATTTATTCAGTACGAAATTTATCAGGCGATATCGCTTACAACAGTATGTTTCAGCAAATCCGAGGCCCATATTCTCAAATGATGTGTATAACAAGTATCATTAGTTAGTAATAGGTTATCAAACTCACTTAAAATATTGTAGTTGTTGAACTCAAAACTGGTACACAAGTAGAGCAAATCACACGCGAAAAATGCAATGCTTTTTTAGCCTCAACATTCACTGATTCGAAAGATACGATACCTATCACTAGCTGGTGATAGGTGCTAAACATTTTTGAAAATACGACTCAAGAGACACGATACTGATCTATTCGGCATGAAATTATCCGGCCATATATATTTTGCAAATGGTTGTATACGTCACCACCTCAAAAATATTAATTAAAAAAGTAATATATTGTTAAATAGTTAATCTCTTTGAAACGAATAACCCCCGGATGATTAAGCAGTTTCAGTGCAATAAATTCATATGGATGCATTTTAGCTGCAAAACGGAATGGATAAAAAATGTTAGTAAACCTACGTTATACGTTTCTTCAATTATTTGTATATATTCGTCCGCTGTAAATTCACCAATATTAATATCGCCTTCGAAGTAATCTTGATCATACAACGCTTTCAAACTGCTGTACGTGAGCTTTGAACAAATTACCTGAACACAAAATAAATCTGTAAGAATTCCAAGGTCAGTAGCCAGCTTACCTTGCTTGGGGACTAAATTTTAGGATAAGCGTACGAAAATTTGCTATGACTTACAAGCTAGGTTGAAACTTTTGTAGGCGGCCAAAAATTTTCTAGAGGGTTGAACCGTCAATCCCTCTGGCTACCTCATTGACGTGTTCAGCTGACGTGCTACAGGAAATTCCCACAATTTCACAGAACGGTATATATAATTCGTCGTAATCTCAGGTCCACAACAAAACTTTTCTACTTGAATTTCAGCTAAAATCGAAGGTATTAGAAACCTGGGCTCATATTAACCATAGTGGATTTACCCTTAAGCTTAAACCTAAACCGGTGTCACGAAACATTTTGTCCCCAAAGAAATTTCCCCCCTCCCGGACAAATTTTCATATTAAAATGTGCCCCTAGGCACTTTTCATATAGAAATGTGCCCCTACGCAACTTTTCGTGTAAAAATGTGGACCTCCGGGCAAATGTTTCTGGAGAAACCTAATGAAAAAGTGCCCCCTTTTGTAAAAATTTACTTCTCTCCCGGAAATTTAAAGTTTTCCTGACATAAATTTGCACTACAACTAGTAGTCGTTTAGAGTGGTGTACATTGTTTCACCTTAAATTCGTCGAATAGTGTTTCAAAATGTGCCTCTTGGAAACTGTAGTCAAAAATTATGGTTTAGAGTAATTTTTAAAGTCATACCGGCAACTTATGTTCTAAAATGTCAGAAATATTGCACGAAAATTTAAGATCAAACGCATTGAACGCCTCAATTTTTGTAAAACAAAAAATTTCCCACCAAAATTGCCGAAATGTCTAGCAAAAACTTTCAGGAGCAGGAGGTTGTTTTTATTCGGAACCGTAGGTAGCACTCTGGATGTACCCTGATAAATATGGCCCATACTTTGACGGCGGATCAATTTTTTGCAGACTTTGATAGGGTAACCTTAAGGTTTAAACTAATCTTTTGCTTAGGCTTAGGAATATGCTTTTACTACTGTTACGCTTTTCAGAATAACTATGGCGGGAAATATTGTAGAGTTTTGCATTGCATAGCGGGTTGAATTTTTTATTAAACGTTCAGATACTGCGTCTAAATATGCGCAGAGTAAACAATTTTATACGCGTACGCATGGTACAAAACTGCCTTCGGTTCCGGCAAAATTATCACCTACGGCTTTAGTACAATCTCTGCTGGAAGTTCCGTCATTGACTTTTTTGTGTTTTCAATAGCGACTTTTTCAAGTTCTACTACGTCCTGCGTCGAATACTTTAAAATGAGGAAAGTGCAGATTAGTTTTGTGCAATAGCAATTACCACTTATTCTAATGGCCTGCCAGCTGGCGGCCAGAGTACGTTTGACCGGCGTGCAGGACATTATTTTTCTGACATACTAAGTGCCCCCTGAGCCCCATTGGTTACGCAGTTCCGAGGGTTATATGCCTTCACGTATTAATTCGGTACGTTTTAGTGCATTTATTTCGATGGCTTACCGTTACAATGACAGCAAGTTGTAGATGGTTCCAAATGTAACGCATAGCGTTTTGCAGTTAACAGGAAATGGAAAAATACTAAAAGTACTCAAAAATTTAGAATCATTAATCGACAGTAAATAAACATAAAATAACCGTTTAAATAAACTTAGGCAAATGACACAGCCGAAAACAAGTGGAAATCAGGCGTCTCAGGCAATGTATAGATCAAAGTCATAACAGTAATATAAGCATATATACCAAATCCTAATCGATAACAATAAGCCTATACCTAAGTCTAAGCCTAAGCAAAAAATTAGTCTAACGCGGTCGTTTCTAGAACTCAACCCCACCCCCACTCTTATCAATGTACCCGCGATCCCATCGCTAACTAGTAAAAAATGCGTTGGCACGATTATTATTCATGCTGAATTTGTAGTTTGTGGCTTTTTTCGAATGGCAAATTTAAATTTTTGTACGGCAAAAGTATAGTTTAAAAACATTATTACAAAACTTCGAACGTTCGATCCATCTGCATAACGGTAAAATTGCGTGGTTATTAACGTTTGTACTTATGCAATTTGTTATAAAATGTAGCGATGCAGAGAACTCTGAACGCTATGAAAATATTGAAATTAAAATTAACGGAAATCTTTTCTAGTTTTATTGTCTTTAAAAATATTTCAAATAGACAAGACATCTTTGCTAATTATATCTGCACGTATCAGGGTGCCACCGGATGTAAAAAATACCGAAGCCAGAGGTCAACAAAGCTTGCTGGTATCGGAACCGGAGGTGAAAACGGAGGTGAGGAGAAATTAAAGTACTTAAAATGATGTTAAATTCGCTAATTTTAGTAAATATCTGTAAGGTGTTGTTAAATCTTGTGGTTTCACACTTATTTTTTACGAAATCTTTCCAATTTGTTCCTCATAATTGTACCAAAAGTTGAAACCAAACGCACAAAACAAAAAATTTTCTAAAATTCTGCACAATTTAACGACCGAAATTGCCATAACCTCCGACAGAAATTGCACCGAAGCCAAAAGCCGGAGGTCGATTTTCTGCCGAAGCCGGAGCCGGAGGCAAACCTCCGGTTGTACCGTGGTACGTATGTATGTATATGTATGTACTCATGATACGCGGTACGCATATCGTCTCAGACAAGCTGAAGTAGATTGGCAACGTAACACCTGTCTAGTTAAGACTTAAAAAACTGGTTGCAAAGCGGGGTTAGAAACCACGACCTCCGTGTGTTCATAGAAACATGCCATTGCGACGTCCAGCTGGCGCGTACGATGCATTTTAAAAAACCTTAATCAAAACAGTTTCTTTTACGTAAACATCGTGAAGAAATCCTCAAATTTTTTAAATAAAATACGCGTACTAAAAATTATAAAACTTAAAGTACTGTAGTGATCCGAATAAAAGGGGTCTCCATTTTGAGTCCCTACCAATAAGAGTCTGTAACCCTAATCAGATTCTGTAAAATGAACGAGTTATGATTGATCATCAAAGTTGGTAAAGGTTTTAGCTATTATTGCAAAACCTCAAATTCGGCTGAAATTTAAAGTATCGAAACACTTTAAACAAGAGACTAGTTCTTAGCAGACTGTAGGACTTGAAATGAATTTGTCAGGCTATATTTCATTTGGTTGTGCCGATTAAGATGAACGAGGTATGATTGATTATCAAAGTTGAGAAAAGTTTTAGCTATTCATGCCAAACCTCAAATTCGGCTGAAATTTTAAACACTGAAACACTTTAAACTAAAGTCCACTTTTTAGCAGATTGTAGGCCTTGAAATGGCATTTAAGAAATTACATTTCAATTGAATGGGTCGATTAAACTTAACGAGTTATAGTATCAATGAAATTCGCAATAGCTTTAGCTATTATTGCATAACCTCAAATATTCGGCTGAAACTTTAAACACTGAAACACCTTAAACCAGAGTCTACTTTTTAGTATATTGTAGGCTTTCAAAAGATATTTTTAATTAAATATATTTCATCTAGTTGTGCGGATTAAAATGAATGAGTTATGGTTGATCTCAAAGTTGGTAAAGGTTTTAGCTATTATTGCAAAACCTCAAATTCGGCTGAAATTTAAAATATCGAAACATTTTAAACAAAAGTCTAGTTCTTAGCAGACTGTAGGACTTAAAATGAATTTGTCAAGCTATATTTCATTTGGTTGTGCAGATTAAAATGAATGAGTTATGGTTGATCATCAAAGTTGGCAAATGTTTTAGCTGTTATTGCAAAACCTCGAATTCGGCTGAAATTTTAACTACTGAAGCACTTTAAACGAGAGTCTAGTTTTTTAGCAGATGGTAGGCCTTCAAAAGGGATTTATGAAAATATATTTCGTTTGGTTGTGCCGATAAGTAAGCGGATTGGTTAGTTTTCGCATATTTAAAAACAATATTTAAAAAAAAGTCTTGTTTAGACAAATTTCTGTAAATTCTATCGTTGTATTTTAATATTGAAGAACGACTAGCTAAATAGTGTGAGATAATTACTTGGTGCATGAAATAGCTGTAATTTTTTGTCTACTATCCAATAATAACAAGGACATTTTTTGACATTTAGCGAGCGCAGTATAACCTAAATGGTGCATAATATTGAAGAACGATTTTTAAGCCAAATGCATAAAATTACCTGTTTTGTTTTGATATGAATAGCAAGAAAACAATAAGGGTCGCGCTACACATCTGCTAACGTCCGGCGCTGTCCGTCACCGTCCGCCACCGTCCAGTGCCGTGTGTCATCGTTCGCCACCGTTCGTCACCGTGCGGTATCATACGCGAATTACTCATGTACAATGCCGTATGGAAATAAACAGCGACGGACGGTGATGAACGGCATTGCACGGTATAAGTAAACACCAGTTTAACTTGTAGCTAAATACCGAACAATCTAGGCTGCTATCATTAAAATAAATGTTTTTACTGTAAACGATTACGCGAAAGAAGCGGCTCTCCGTCCACGTTGAAGTAACCAGTTATGGGTTTATAGGACGTGCTAGACATTGCTGTAGACATAATCTAAACCGAACCCAAAGCACACGTTGCTTAAATCTACACCTAAACCTAAGCCTAAACCAAAAATATTCACGAAGCCGTGGTAATATTTTAGTGTCTGCACTTAGAATTTTCTACTCAAAATTTGTATGTCATTTAAACCAGTTTGAGTTTTCGTAGTTCTGCGAGTTAGAAAATTAGGTTACCATTTTTTTGTTACACGTGTGATATGGATTATTTATTTATAAGATGTGTCGCATTAGGCAACTGCAATTACTTTTGCATTAATTTACCAAATAGTTGGCAATTGCAATTACTTATGCTTTAATTTAACCAAATGTTAGCAACTGCAATTACTTCTGCATTAATTTAACAAATAGTTGGCAACTGCAATTACTTCTGCATTAATTTAACAAATAGTTGGCAACTGCAATTACTTCTGCATTAATTTAACAAATAGTTGGCAACTGCAATTACTTCTGCATTTATTTACCAAATAGTTGACAACTGCAATAACTTCTGCATCAATTTACCAAATAATTGGCAACTGCAATTACTTCTGCATTTATTTACCACACAGATTTAGCGTTAGCGCTTGAATTTTCCCAATATGCAGAATATCATCGTGAGATAAGAGGCATTACTGTTAAACGTTCAAAATATATTTTTCTCATTATAACAATAAGAAATATTACATTTTGTTAATATAACGTAGACCAAACTCCTTGTTGTGATCGTGTGTTTAAAATAAACAAAGTGTACAGCTGTATCAGTTTAATTTGAAACAATTTAATAGTGATCTACCGCTGAAGCACACAATCGTGGCTTAACATATTTAATAGATAATTTAAATAAACCACACCATTTTAACTGAATTTAGCACAAATTAATTAAAAATAATACACCGAAAAGCACAAAAATATACAAAAAACAATTAATAAATTAGTCAAATTGTCATTAAACTGGTCCATATTAAGAACTACAAATTAATAACAGGTAATTGCCTCCAAATTAATTCGAAGACATTAAGCTCAATTCTGTTTTATTTTGTTATAAGATAACAATTACGTATGATTTGTAATGTATAGCTACTTATTCACCAGTTTATAAGCATATTCCTAAGCCTAAGCCTAAAGCGTATGGATGAGCCTATTCATAAGCCTAAGCCTATGCCAAAGCTCAAGCAAAAAATAGTCTTGAGCTTAAACTGATTTTATTATAGCCCCTCCGGAAAACAATCCGGCCCTGTTCTATACATGGGCCGTTATTCCGGTGCCGTCCGTCATCGTCCGTCACCATACGGCATCATACGTGAGTAATTCCCCTACAACGCCGCATCGTGACGGACAGCGACGGATGGCGCCTGAGGGCATCAAAAATATAGCGCTATCCTTCTAAAGGTTAGAGTTTATCGCCGTAAACGAAAATATATTAATCAAACCAAAATACATTCATGATTTGAAACTTGTTCCACATAGACTCTGGGCATATGCCAAATTTTTGATCTACAACAGTCGACCAAATCTGGCAAACTTTTCTCCGCGCAACATCTCGTACCAATCGAGAACTCGTCTTATAATATGGGAAAATAAAAAAGCTTCAAAATTACACAGTAAACGCAAGCAAACGATTCCGTTTTCAAAATCGAACAAAAATTTTGAGAACAATCAAAGTTTATCGAGTTCACTTTTCACTGTATATTTGCGGAAATTTACTTCCCAGTCTAATTGCTACATCACAGCAGGACAGCTTAATACACGTAACTTTTACGTAAAGTTTGAACTTTGCCTCCAACTACAAAATGCAGTTGCTATTACTAAACATATTAGGTGCCGCGTTATTATGTTAATCCTATCAGCTCATATATTCCGTAAAAATAATCTCTTTAAAACATTACAAAATACAACGCATCATATCAAACCTTGAATCACATTTTAAAATTAAACTTTTCTGTTTGATATTTCTTTGAATTCAATTAAATTGAGTCCAGCATCAATTCATTGGACAACACTCGTAAAATTTGTTCACTTGAACTGCATCAATCACTGACAAATTTGTCGCGTGCCCGATTAATTTCCCTGGCGGTATTGTTTCAATTGTTTTTAAAGCACTGAAAAATACAAAAACTACTAAAAAATATAACAGGAAATCTACCTTCGATCGACTCAGACAAAAAAACCGTTCGCTCCGTTATCTCGTTAGCTTACTTGCGGTGCGTAATTTTAGTTCTTTAAAAACAATTTTAGTTTAGAAACATCGAACATTCATTTTAATTTTGTAAATAAAACTTTTTATTTTATTTTTAAAAAACATTAATTTCAATTTAAAACACATTTTTTTAATTCTAGTATAAAAACATTAATTTTATTTTTTTAAAACATTAATTTTAATTTTGTTAAAAAACATTTATTTTAATTTTTAAAAAAATAATTTAAATTTTTTAAATAACATTAATTTTACTGCAGTCTATCTGTGAAGGCTTTTTTCTGTTAGATAACAAAATTTAACTCTATAAATGCAGTGTGTACACGGACAGTTCTTGCACTACATATACGCATAAACTTGAAACCAAGCATAAAATCATAAGAAATCGTTATTGTGAAAGACTGAAATTCAACTGAAGTACAGTCGATGCGTTGCGGTAATCACAACTGATTGCCGCAAGAGGGCTCAAGTAAGCTTTGTTTATGAATGTTAATTCTGTTTGTAATATGTATTCTGAACAAAAAATATCATTAAATAGTTCCGCCTGTGCGCAGTGCCATTCGCCGTAAAATATAGGTATATTAACGAGGCCAAACGTATTCGTTTCGTGCCTGATTCTCAAACTCGGCCGTCAAACCTTAGCCTAAACTGGACACAGGCTAACGACCTAAGCCTGATCAATGTCAAAATACAAGCGATTCAGGAACGGCCCTGGAAGATTTCGGCCACAAAAATTTCAACCTTGCTTGTCGAAAACGTTTTTGTGCCCCTCCTGAAAAATTTTCAGGCCACCACTACTAGCAATGTGAGCTGGCTACGAAACTGTTGCGTCATTTGATACGTAAACATAACAACTGAAACAAACTTACCCATTTTTCGAGAACGCGTACTCGTTGTAATGCATAATACTGTTAAAGTCGTACGGTGCTCCAAGCAGGGTAATTTCTGATTTCAGTAATAATTGAAAATTGAAATATTTATCTGGTTTAATATTTTCCAAATGGATCCGAACATGGTGACAGCGATCTGATCGACTGTGTTCGTGAAAAAATCCAAGCACATGCATTAGTTCGTGTAGTATTACTTCGTGACGAATACATCCAGCTCCCAGCGAAACGTATTGTCTGTTTCCGATACGACCAACTGTGTAAAAAGTCATACATAAACGGAATAAAAAAACAAACGTCAGGAAGCTTAGACTCGGCCGGTTTGCCTCATATTTGGATTTTGTTACAGTCACAGATAGCCAACAAAGCAGACGTAACAACCACTGGAAAGCACACTGATTCTGGCGTCGTCCATTGTTACTTTGAGAGGCGTAACAATAGTATCATCGTATTCCGACTATCCGGCGCATGTAAAGCATCAAAGGCAAATCGTTTTTCCGCGGCACCGCAATAGAATAATGCTAAGCTTTAGGCTAACTTTTTTGCTTTGGTTTATGCTTAAATAAAGGCTCAGACATCGGTTTAGGATTAAAGTTCTAAACCTTAGCCTAAACAGTGTAGTGGACAGTATTTTTATATGATAGACACATTAGGGACACCTTAGCGGGGAAATTCAAATTTTGGCGAGAAAAATAAAATTTTGGCGGGAAAATTAAAATTTTGGCGGGAAATTCAATTTTTGGCGGCAATATTCAATTTTTGGCGGGATAATTAAAATTTTGGCGGAAAATTAAAATAAAATTCAAATTTTGGCGGCAAATCCAAATTTTGCGGGATAAATTCAAATTTTAGCCGGAAATTCAAATTTTGGCGGGAAATTCCAATTTTGGCGGCAAAATTCAAATTTTGGCGGCAAATCCAAATTTTGGCGCGAAATTCAAATTTTTGCGGGAAAATTCAAATTTCGGCGGGAAATTTTGGCGAACATGCAAAAAGCACAAAATAACGCAGTAAATTAATTATCTTATTTAGCGCTTTCCGGCGACACCCTTTAGACTGTAACGGCAAAGTCCGACAGTTCACGCAACTCTATACCTAATATTAACATAATGCGCAATCAGTATACAAAATGTCCGTCAATGCAATAAACTCTATGCGGACATTTTTTTATTTAGAGATAAAATTTCCGCACACAGTTACGCAATAGCAGTATAGCTAGCCTTTTTTAAACAGTATAGGGGGACGATGAATGTGCGGAGAGTACGTATGGTAACGTGTGAGCGACATAAGTATACTGTTGGCTTACCTTTTGAAAAACATCCTATCCCTTTGAAAAACATTATATAATCTGTGTGTTCGGCTTGTTTTGGAACAAATCGTGCACATGTTTTCATGTGCATTTCGTTCATCGCTTCACGAACAATGCTTCTTTCTTCGGCAGCAAAATTGTCAGTAAATGCGTAAGGAACTTCTGCGTTCGGCCATTTATGCGTTGGATCCAAAGTTGCACCGTCAGAACCCTGTGAAAATAAACGTTTCAAAAATTTCAGACGTTTTTAAAATTCGCTAAAAACGACCACAGTAGGCATATAAGCTCAGGTTGTCACCACTCCTGTGTGGGTCCGCGGCCTGCTGCTTCAAAATAGACCAAAAGTTTGATAAACCAAATAAACTATAAAAAATATTTCAGTCAATCTGTTGAATCAGTTTAGCTTATTTTTGAAATAAAAATTCAAAAGTGATACAAATTTTCTCCAAACTTCTGTTCCATATGCACCGGCCTGTCCTGATTGTTCCGTGGGACAGTTAAATCCGCAAAACCCATGGGCTCCTCACTTATTTCCATCTCAACTGAAATCCATTATTAGCAACAGTTCAAAATGCTTCGTTCACATTAACGTGAAATATTAAGACAAATTGGAGCGATGGTGATCCGCTCAGCCAGTTTACTGCGCTTGTACCTGGTGGTAAAATTATGAAAAAAAAACTATTTCATTTTTCTTACCTCTGGTTCTGATAATTTCACACAATCTGATAATACTGATCGTAGTACTGTAGTGACCCAAATGAGAGGGGGACTGAAATTTATTTGGCCTCTCCAGAGGGTACCCCCCTGTTATTCGGTTACGGACTGTTGTTTATTTTCAACCCGCCCTCCGTCTCCCTTGGTTACTGATATATCTCCGGTATTGCAACTATCCGTTGAATTAAACGTTTATCTGTCTTCTGTCAATAGCTTGAGCGATAATGCAAGGTTAAGGTTATACTTAGGAATATACTTTCAAAATTTAAGTACGTTTTAAAGTTTCGAACTCTAATTATTTGGTCCTGGAATCATTTCAAAATTTAGGACGGATTCTGTTGTTGTGTCAGCATACAGTCGACGCAGAGTTGTTAAGACGAAACATGTAAAGAACAAGGGTGGATTGTTTTTGTGCGGAACTGCAATAGATTAAGGTTAAGCTTTAGACTATTTGCTTTTTGCTTACGCTTAGGCTTGGGTTTATGCTTAAGAATATTCTTATAGTACTCTAAGAGACCTGTTATATATTGACTAGAGTTACAATAAAGCGATACTAGAACAAAAAAGAAATTTATACCCCTGCATTCATCAGGCCTATAAACTCCTCAGGGGTCATATTGCCAATATCGATGTCTCCCTCGAACATGTTCTGATCATATAAATTCACTGTAGGCGTGTTTGCTTGAACCAGTAACTCAAGCTGTGATACCTAAAATGGCAATAAAAATATACTAAAACACAAACTTTGGTTAATTTCTAGAAACTTTTTACTGAGGCAAAAGTATTTTGCGGTGCATCATGAACCAGCGGCAGATTCAAAAATTTGTGACGAGGGTGGAGCGGCAAATGTTATGAAACTCAATTTTTACTGTATGCTATATATGCCAATGGCATCGAGAAACTGTAAGGTACGGACCTTATCGTTTCATTACCAATAACCATTTCATGGGATAAATTGTTAGGTAGGGGGACCTTATCGTTTTGTTACCAAAAAATTTATGAGAGAGAAAATTGTAAAGTAGGCACCTTACCGTTTTATTGCAGAACATTTCGGACAGGGGGCGTACGCCCCGCTTGCCCCTCCTCTCGATCCGCTAGTGTGTTAAACGGCTAAAATTTCAGTTACCTAACATAATGGAAAAATTTACCGTTACTGCAAATAATTGAAAATTTCTCAGTTAATGACGGTAATAGAAAATGAAATAGTTTGTACTATAAGCAACTAATTGCAAATCGCGCACGTCCAATGGATGTGCAATGCTCGGTGTTTAACAATTACTACATGTGTGTAACATAAAATCTTCACCAGACTAGAGAGCCACAATGGATTCGAGCGTCAAGCTCATATGGCTGAGTGGTGAATAATACACGCCTTCCAAGCGGAGACCAGTGTTGAAATCCTAGGTTGTCGATCGGAGCCTGCTAAAAATTTTCATGCAAGGAGTTTTCTACTTGAGACAACTTTATTAAATCATGACAAACTAAATTTTTTTGAATATTTCAGATTTGAAACCTGTCTATACATTTCATATCAGCTTTTATATATCAAAAGAGTATCTTACCAGTAAAATAGCTGCCGATACGAGAATTATCCTTCCGCAACTTATCATGATTAATGGATTTATCGAATAGTAAAGATTAGAATCTGTGAAAATTAACATGGTTGTAGGCTTGCAACGTTTTATTATAACAGTTTCAAAATTTTTAACAGTGAAACGCTATTTTAAACGCTTTTCGTGCTTTGAACAACAATTTTCAGGGCTCATTTGTAACCGGAGAAAGTGTAAAATTAATCGCTAATTCTACAACAACATAGGCTGTTGAATTTTATACTTTCGAAGTTAGATTTATACAAAAGTAAAAATTCATTTTGTCCTTGGAGTCAACTGCCTCCATAATTAAAATACAACCATACACCTTGGTATTGTACTTATTTCTAAAAGTTAGCGCCCCTAATCGTCCTGGTGAAAATTAAACGAATTTCTTGTGTTGAGTCCTCTATATGTATGGTTTTACTTAATTTTCTGGAGCAGAATTACCAGCAATGGAACTAGCTTTGAATCGGCGCTCTTAATATAGAAAGACTGAAAATGGGTTGCCTAGCTCAGCAATAGCTTTTAATTACCGCTATATTCAAAATGTGGTTCATGTTACCTGCACTTTATATACAACAGGTAACTAATTTTTGAATCTTTGCATAAGACTGAGATTTAAATTTATGCCTAGGCGAAGAAAGGTTTAAGTTTAATAAGCTTATGGGAAAAGTGTAGCAGTACCCAAAGTCTTTCAATGCAAAAGTTAACAGCCACACCCACTTTAGAAAAATATTTTTGCTCACAGTGTACGTTTGAGGCGAGATTATTTTGTTTCAGGACAAATATGTCAAAAAATACTGAAAATGTAAGGTACAAAATGTATTTTGAAAACAAATGAAACTGGTTCGCGCCCCCACGACGCTATTGCTGTTCAAAAAACATTATTTCAATGGTTCAAAAACGAGTTTAACTTAATATATAAAATTCGTGAGTTTTAAATTTTGCTACTATTCAGGGACCAATTTTTACCTTTCATTTGATGTCATGTACCTTTTACCCATACAACATATTGAATTTAAAAACTGCAAAACTAAAATATGTTCAATTATTTATGTATGTATTTACTTATATATAATATATATATATATATATATATATATATATATATATATATATATATATAAATATATATGTATACTTCATTTAATTTTGTCATTTATACATAAGTAATATATATACTAGTGAAATCAGAAAAGTTAGAATATAAAGACGAAGCGGTTGTGGTGCTGTTAATAGTATTGCCTTTTTAAGATTTCGATAGCTCAGTTTTTTTAAACTTGAAATTTGCACATGAACTATATGATTATGTCAGTCCCACGTTACCGTTTTTTCGATTTGAAAAAATGTCCACGTACCAAAAGTAAAAGCTATATTAAAAATTTCCCGTCCAGAATTTGAATTTTTCTACCAAAATTTGAATTTTTCCGCCAAAATTTGAATTTTCCCGCCAAAATTTGAATTGTTTCGTTAAAATTTGAATTTTCTTGCCAAAATTAGAATATGCCGCCAAAATTTGAATTACCCGCCAAAATTTGAATTTTCCCGCCGTAATTTAAATTTCTATCAAGATTTGAATTTCGCGCCAAAATTTTCCAGCAAAAATATGACTTTTGCCCCTAAATTTTAAATTTACCACCAAAATTTGAGGTTTCCGGAAAATTTGAATTTTATACCAAAAAATTAATTTTCCAGGCAAAATTTAATTTTCCCGCTAAAATTTGAATTTGCCGCCAATATTTGAATTTTCCCTCCAAAACACAGTGGAAATAACACGCATTACTGACAGAGTTCTTTTCTTTCGAATATGTCAAATATGTTTCATTTGCGTCCGAATGTCTTTTATTTTGGTGTCCGGGCATATTTTCTTAGATATCACATGGCGTCCAATACTAGCTATGCATGCTACCGCGGACGGCATAGCTTGTCCAGTTAACTTTTAATGGACACTAAGAGCTTTTAACAAACGTCTGGACATTTTATATTTAATCCAAACCAATGGTAACGTGGGACTGACATTATGAGAAATTACAAACAAATTTGAAAACAGACCAATTTAGAACAGATTTCGATTGAAAATATTGAAGACAATCAATTTTAAATTCATTTTAAACATTTTAGTGGTTTACTGTCATAGTATTGCTTTAATACAAGTAGTACTTTCAGAAAATCATCATTTCTGAGCATTTTAGTAAGCACTATTGGATTAAGGTTGCCTTCACGTATATTTCACGACTTTTGAAATAGGGCCGCCTGTTGTAAAATTAATACAAATGTTTACAAATTTAATAAATATTGTTTCTAATTAATAAACTTTTATTTGTAAGCAAGTATAATTAAGTTTTTTTAAAGTTGTTTATCTTTTTCTTTTTTAAATGCAATGTTTTATGGCATGTTTGTGTGTAAAATACTTTGATAATAACGCAAAATACCTTCAAAACGATTTTCAAGTCTTGGGGAAGAAATGCGTATTTTGAGACCCGCAAATATATTGGGAAAAACGCTGTTGTAAGCACAGGTCGCGTTTCAACCAGCATCTTTGAAAGTGCTTTTGTATCGGAAATGAAAATGTACAGACATTACGCTTTTAGCGATTGGCCAAACGTTATTTTAGCACCAATATCGACGCTTTTTTCAAAACGCGAAAAGTGTTTTGTATTTTTCACATGGTTAACCTGATAATGGTCACGCTACATCGTATTCTTAACAAGTGAACCATAAAACAACGGCAAGATCAAAAGCACTTGAAAATACAATACTATCTTAACGTTGAAACACAAATAATTACTGCCATCCCGCAAGTGATCAAAAGTATAGCGCCACCATTATGGGCAAATAAAATCTATTTTGCCTATTCAGATGGCACTCTTTTTTAACCCTAACAAACATGTGGAGTGCTATAGATTCAAACTCTAAATGGTGATGTTTCTGATTGCACTGTAGATCCTTATTCGTGTCACTGCAATACACAGCCAAGGTGTAGCCGGAGATCCGTTTTCGTTTAAGTTTCCGGTAAAAATCAGGGACCGTTTTTGTTTTCGTTTCCGTCATAGAAATACGGGCAATTTTGTTATTTCTATGCCCAAAATTAATAGTAATAAATCACGTTTATATCTTGCACTTTTGACGACAATTATGCTGTAGTTGTTCGATATAAAATTAAAATTGTGAAATTCATTTAAAACCTTAAACATTTCGACAAATCGCATTTTTTCTTTCATTTTAGAAGGTCTGGTAAATATCGAAATGCGTCATTTGCGTTGGCAGAGAAATAAAACGTGTTTGAAACCATTTCCCGTATTTTGATCACTATCCATTTCCGATTTCGTTCCCGTTATTTTTAATATCGGTTTACACCCTGTACTCAGCTCGCTTTTATACAGCGGAGGCGAACCATAGAAAATAAAATGTTGGATGGTACCTGGGCAGAACAAGTTTTGTGATAACCCAGGATCGACACAGATGTCAAGTTTGTTCAACTATTAATTAAAACAATAAAAACTAGGCAATACCATTTAAAATCAACTAGAAAACTGAGTTACACAAATGTGCAACGTTGGTAATGCGATGGGTTTGAAATATGTTTAATAACCATATTACGCGAACACCGAATCTACTTACTTTAAATATTATACTCTGTTGAAGATTGCAGCGCCTTAAAGTTTTTATTCTGTATACGCATAGAATTGCGTTAATTAACATTAATTATATGTCTATATGAATACTTTTTCTACGCTCGAACAGTGCCCAAAATACGTATGTGGGCCGTTCCAGCTTTAATAAGGTGAGCAGATTTCCAGGTTGGGGACCCCAAATTCTAGGGTGGGGGCCCTTTGCGATGGTCAAAATATTATTCCAACTTTCGATTAAAATCTTGTTAGAGTGGGGGCCCCTCGTAGGGATTGTGGCCCCCAAATGGGTGGTATAGAGGGTGGCTGCTCCGGACCTGGTTGTAGATACTGTTAAAACAGCACCAAACAAGCAATGTTTTCGTATGATTTTTCAAATGGAAATTTCATCGTTTTTAATTTAAACATATTTTGCAAAAACAAAAGCAAGCAATACAGCTGTACAGTTTCCTCACATTTAAAGTTAGCTTAGGCTTATACTTAAGCTCAGGCTTAGGCTTAACGAAAACGTTTAGGCGACGGTTTAGGCTTCGGCTTCGAAATAAATGAGCCTTTTTCGAGACTTAAGCCTAAGCGACTGAGCCTAAACCGTAGCTTAAGCGGCCAATGTAAAGAACATGGGCGGAACATTATTATAACATATTCCTAAGCCTAAGCCCAAGCCTAACCCTAAGCTTAAGCGTAAGAATGAGCATATTCCTAATCCGAAGCCTAAGCCTAAAGCGTATGCCAAGCAAAAAATCAGTGTAAAACTTAAGTTTACCGTTTTCTATTGTTGTAAAATTATTTAAAATTTTGAAATCGCGATAATAGAAATCAATCAATGTACGGTTGACACGCTGGAAAAGAGTCAACGGAAATTAATTCTTCAGGATAATCGCACCAGTGCACAAGTTGCGATGTAGGGGGCGCAGTGCATTCTTCCAATAACGTGGGGGTTACTGTGTCCGAGGGGTAGGTACAACCAATAGGATCACGGGTACAGTCTAACTGTTCTATGTCTATCAGTATCTGAAATGGGTACTCGCAAGAAATAGGGTTCGTAGGGAATGTTGTTATCGTTTTGGTTGTTGTTGTTGTTGTTGTTGTTGTTGTTGTTGTTGTTGTTGTTGTTGTTGTTGTTATTGTCGTTGTTGTCGTTGTTGTTATTGTTATTGTTGTTATTGTTGTTGTTGTTGTTGTGGTTGTTGTTGTTGTTGTTGTTGTCGCTGGTTGTATTATTATCGGAGTACAATCAGCCAACACGGTAGTTGTAAGCAATTCACTAGGATACTCGCATTTGATTGCAACTGCATTACTGCACGTCACAACCGATCCGCCAGGCATAAGCAATTGATGCAAAACATTTTTCAAGTTATCGCAACCGGACTGAAAAAAACTAACGCAACAACTGTTAAAATTATAGTCTGAAGAATCGTATCGGAAATAAAACGCTGTTTTAAAGTTTAAACCATTTTTGAGTTTTAAGCAGCATCTTTTAAGAACGCTTTTTTGTATAAAGTGGATAAACGCGGAAATGAATAAGTACGTAGATAAACGCCATTAAACGCGTTTTAGCCTCTGTCAAAAGTTTGTTTTCTCAAAACGTTTTTTGTATTTTTGACATGATTCGTAACGGTACCACTGTACTTATGTTATGCTGAATCAAATAATTATTGTTTACAAACTATTTTGCGGAGGTATGCTGCAATTTTAGGTACGTTGCCAGACGAAGCCGGACGTCACCGAACATCCACTGCAAATAGTAAAAAGTATAGCACAGCCCTAATAATTTAGCAAATTTCAAATCAGTATTTTCTGGCTTAAAATTACAAAATTACAAGCATTAACAGTGTATATATCATGCGGACTAACGACTTGCCGTATCTGACAAAATTGCGGTTGGCTCCTTAGAATTTGGGCCATTTTACGAATCAAATTCTAGGTTTTAGGCGTCCGAGTGGTTCATTAAGAGCAAGAAAATAAGTCTGGCTTTTCGCTGGATTCGCTTTTGAAGAAGTAGTAAGCTTTTTAAACAGTTAGCTATGGGCAGCGTTGTTGAGTTTGGGTTACACCTTCACGATGACTCCTTCACTGTACATTCGGATCAGTTTATTAATTAACTTATCTGGAGCAGAATTGGTTATTTCTGGCTATTTATGAGGTAATAGGAATATATGTCCATGAACTCCACTTTGAGCTGATTTAGTTCTGGGTTAGTTAATTAATTAATTCAAAATGAGTTCAATCAATTCAGAATTCTGAAAGTCATAATTCGGAACAAAGATCTCTGAGTGGATTCAACCCATTCTGAGTTAAGATCAACTCACTGAAATTTACAGGGTTATACAGTATTCAATAAGTGCATTTTTTCGCACTGTCTGTTCGTTTGCAAGCGTTTACCCTTTAAGCATTAACGAAACACACTTACACGGCCTGAAATCGTACACTGTGCCATAGCGTTAAATATCTTATTATAATGATCATACAAAAATGTGCTGTCAAAGCACGATCTTAGAGAACCATATTTAGGCTTCGTGTTTCGTTTCAAATCTTTCCTATAAAAACGGAACAAATTGACAATTCTTCTTTTTTCAGTTTCAGCGAGAACTTGTAGCTGCAACTTTCACATGCAAGTTTTGTTTGAAACGTCCTTTCGCAAAACTTGTAACTGCACGAAGCAACTGCAAGTTCTCGCTTCGAAACTTGCACGTCTAAATCACAGGTGCAAGTGGGTAGGCAATTAACAATGCATAATCGCTTGAGCTTAGTGCGCATTGCAGTAAACTTTATTAGAAAGTAACTGAAATAACCAGAGGTGAACAGCGGCGGGTTCAAGAATTTCTGACGGAAGGCAAGGTGGTAAATGTTATGAAAAGCAAAATTCTAAGGTAAAAACCTTTTCATTTTTTCACCAAAAAATTTTGAGACGTGGAAAAATAGTAAGGTAGGGAGGGACCTTATCATTTTATAGCAACACAGTTTCTGATGGTAAAAGTTGTAACGTAAAAGACCTTATCATTATATCACAAAAATTTCTGAGGGAAAAATTATGGACCTTATTTATTTACAAAACATTTTCTGCAAAGAAAAATTATAAGGTAGGGATTTTACCATTTTATCGCAAAAACACTTCTGATGGGGCGTACACCACCCCCGCCCCCTTTTCAGGATCCGCAAGTGAAAGTGAAAAATACTTACCGATTGTCAACCGCTGGACAAACAATTGCGCAGTTGCAAATGCACAAATTGTGAATTTTCAGAAATTTTCCACAGTGCTGTCAACAGTTACGCTTTATAAGCGCCTTTTACAAAAATCTCCCCAATTGAAACTTTAAAAAATTGTTCGAAAGTTACAACGGAACCTAGCACGTAAGTTAGTAACAACTTACATAAAACACGAAAAATGCCAAAATTCAAATTGTTGAAATCTCTAGCAAAAATTCTACAGAGTAAAGAAGTTTGTTAGCTGCCTAAGCCAAATGCAGTCTTTTTGTTGGACTCTTATATATTTAAAAACAAATCGGTCAATTAAACATATTGTGTTTCTCGTTTGTTACCAACATGCAGGTGGCTAAAATCACAAAATTTTTCCTGTGCTTTGAAATTCTTTACCCACGGGTATATCCGCATCAAAATTATTTTAACCTGTCCGTGTTTAAATTTCATGTAGAATACAATGACGAGAATTTATGCTTAACTTGTCACATAGCTTTCTCGTCTCTTGAACACATCCATCCTTATTTAGGCTTACGTTTAGGCCTGTTTACACAACGGTTTACCTATGCATAAATTTCTGCCTAAGCCCATGCCTGGGTCTAAAGCCTAAACTTAAATATTAAACGTGGGGGAGTTTTACAAGAGCGCCCTTTTGTTACAATGACTCTATATATAGTTAGTTGGGTACTCTAGATTCTAACGGTCAATGTTACTTTGAGGGCTGTAACACTAGTGCAAGCATATTTCTAAGTCTAAGCATACGCCTCAGCATATGGATAAAAGTATAAAACTAAGTCTAGGCCTAAGCGTAAGCCAAAGCAAAAAATAATCTAAAGCTCAAGCTTACTCATTACTCATTGCAGTTCCGCGAAAAAATGTTACGCCAATCAAAGTAACATGAACCATTCTAACCATCTTTATCGACAGAGCATTTAAGTTTCACAGAAGAAAAATAAAAAGCACTACTTTCTAAATTGGCTTCTGTACAACGGTTTGTTTTGTTTGTAAACTTTGATCATGTATTTTCGTGTTAATTTAACCAGTTGTTTGACCGTTTTCAAGTATACCCTTTGTGCCAAAACTGCACTGAAAAATACAGATTTTACACATAAACGAAATATAAGTCGGTTTACTAAACCAAAATGTTGTTTGGTCAACTTGCTATACATACAACAACTTATGGCATTTCCTGAAATTTAATTGGTAGCGGCCAACATCTACAATACGTAATTTGGACATCATTCAAGATAAACCTTGTTCTTATTGTTATGTAACCAAAAGATGCAATAAAATTAAGGTTGAACTGAACAATATTAATGTTTTTTGTTGGAAATGTTGCAATCGCTTTGACTTGCACTTACCTTGGTTGTGAATTACCCCGATTAAAAAAGATTTGTTGATACGAATAAGACGTAGACAACGCTGCATCTGTAATAACAATTGTACCAATAAACAGCAATATAGTGATAGTTTTACACATTTTGTGTTAAACGTTTTTAGATATATTCTCTAAAAATAGAGAAAACATCACAGGAAATGTGTCAAAAATATAATGCTATTTTAAACGTTGTTCGCGTTTCCAACAAAATTTCGAAACGCTTTATCTAACTGGAAGGATAAGTCGATTGAATCGCTGTTGCAAAAAAATTTTGGTTAACATTTTTTTAACGTTTGTCAAAACACTATTTTTGTGTTAATATAAAAGTTTTTTCAAAACGCAAACAAACATATTAAATTTTGACACGAATCCTTAAAATTTCATGGCCAAATGTATTTTTGACAAAAACGATTCGAATTTGAGTGCTGGCGTCAATTTATTGTGTTATTCAAGGCTCCAACAATTCTTATAACTGTGCATTTTAACACTAGGTGATACGTCCACAAATAGCATCCCTTGATATTATTCACCACCCAAAGTATAACCACTTGATAGCATTAATGGTTTAGAATTAAATAAAATTTAAGAGTAAACTAAAGCTGACATACGAAAGATTACGTGCGTTTTCAAACCAGTGCAAGATTAACCAAAGTATACAAGACACGCACGTTAGGGGCACTTAAATCCTATCCATTTTGGCCGATGAAAAATATTTGAAAGGGTGGTGAAACAACAATTTTTTCATATTGTTCTCTTCGATTAAAGTTTTAATTTTACTAAAAACATAAAGCTGTTTTTGATTTGTTTATAGTTTATTAAATTTCTGCTTCGCTAAGACGTTATTTAAAAACGTTAAAATTTTTTGTTGGCTTACCGGAGCGTAAATCCAGTACTGAACCACAATTTTCAGTATGGGCATTCAATGATTTTTGATGACTTAACAACCAAGGTTGAAAATTTTCCAGTGAGCCCAAAATTCTTCCATTTGGAAGGCTATGCCACCACTGACCCCCTTTGGCTATTGGTCTGTTGTGAAGTAAAGCAGTATAAGTCGAAGATCTAGCAAAAGCCATGTTGTTTGGAATCGCTTGAGAAATTCAGAATATTATTTCGAAAACATTTTAAGTAAGTTTGTTTCAAGAAAATTTTCACAAAAAAATCCTGAATCTGCCACTAACTACATCGATTACCAAGTAAATTTAATCATATCATAATCCACCCACAATTAAAACATAGCTATACATGCTAGCATTCACTAAATTTTCATCGTATCTAGACTCAGAAAGGTTTTTTTAGTTTTACCCCATGTCCGCCCTCAAAACTAGATTTAGAACCATGACAAATAGCAAATATACCTAGCGCATGTTTTTGCAATATAAAACGTTGTTTTGCGAACAAATTTGTAGCAAAATATATAATTCGCTAAAACTAACCGCACTCTTGTTGCCTGTCCTATTTATGCAAACGTTCATTCAAATTGATATAACTAAAATGTTGAAAAGCACTAGAGCGTCTCTATGCAGGTTGAGCTTTCAAAATCGCTAAACCTAAAAGTTTTTAGGATTTGTATCAAAAGGCAGGAACGCTATTTTAAACGCTTGTGTCATTTCAAGTATCAAACGTTGTCTTTCAGAACGGTTTTATAAGCGGACAAACTATAAAATGAATCGCTTGTGCAACATGACCCAAGTTTTTAACTCTTTCTCGCAAGAATAAGCATTTTCTATTTCGTATTTATCGTCACTGCTCAGCTTTGGAAGCATTAAGCGCTAGCTCGAGCTACTTAAATCTTCTGTCTTATGAAACTTTACACGTAGTAATTATTACACATTGAGCATTGTTTATTTAAATAATTAACGTGTAATAAGCTCATTCTCACAATCTACTATATGTGAGAGAAGTTAGTTATAACTAAAATAAAAGTCTATCCGCTCGATTTTTTTAAATTTAAAATTGTTGAGAAAATCTACCCGGCATTGTGTCATCGGACCAAACATGTGAACCTTCTCCAAATGGTGTAAGTAACGTAACGTTGCTAAATTTCTACAATCGTGCAAAATATTAAACGTTGTTTTAACTGCTTTTTGCGTTGTTTAATCAAGT
The DNA here is from genome assembly GCA_030248215.1 of Enoplolaimus lenunculus. Classification (NCBI taxonomy): domain Eukaryota; kingdom Metazoa; phylum Nematoda; class Enoplea; order Enoplida; family Thoracostomopsidae; genus Enoplolaimus; species Enoplolaimus lenunculus. The sequence goes on from JASANG010002850.1 coordinate 59,427, forward strand.
TTTGTGTTGTTATTATTATTAATAATATTTTTAACGATGCATTGTTGATTGCACTTTACTTGTGTCGTGCAATTATCACTTTTTCAACTGGCCGGCCGACCGGTCATTGGACACCGGCCAGCGAATATATTATAAATTTTAAAAATTATCAACCATTTTTATAATGACCCGGAGAGCAACAGTAAATACTCATGTTCCTGCATTTTTGCAACTTCGAAGCGTATATTTTTACAAGAGAATATACTGCATAAATGTCCTTGTAAAGGAATATGTAAAAAAGTACATATGAATAGCATTGACATTATATTTGGCGTATGTCGTACTTACTTGATATGTCTTCTATTTTTCAACAGTTTCTATCGATTTTAATCATTGTTGTGTGTTGAAACTAACGACGTGAAAGTAATAGCCTATTGCGGTCAACGTTAAACATAGTTTTTCTTACTATAGCAATATGTCTGCCCATTTGAATTTTATTGACTCGTATAATTTCGAAAATATTTAGCAAAATTTACAGTACTCTCATTTGTACCCAACCATTGATAGTCGTAGTGAAAACTCAAATGATCTTTTTTCAAATTTTTGATGAAACCGATTCAATGAGGAAGACAAAAGTTTGATTTTATTATAAATTTCGAAATTGCATGCTGACATAGTGTAATTGTCCAAATTTGAACGGAGCGAATGTGTTCAGTTGCAGATTCCGCATGTTCAGCAGGATTTAGGGTATTTTTGCCACACTGTGAAATCCAGTTAGTTTATTTTGTTGATTCATTCAGCCTGAGTTAAAACAATTAGAGCTCATAATCCCAAATTATTCCACGTATTCGGATTCTATTAATCAACTCGCCCGGAATTCACTAAGCTCAGACTAAGAAACAGCTCAACTGCAGAAAGAGTTAAAGTTTACTGACATTAACTCGGAAATAACTAATTTTCCGCCTGAGTTGATTAAATATCTCATTGGCATTTACAGTACATTTTGCAACCGATTAAGATCAACAATAAAAATAAATTTCAACTTGTTTCTGCACTTTACAAATTTCTTCATGATGCAGTTTGGAAACAAATTCTTTTTCACGGCCCTTTCGGGACACTTTAACTTCTAGTTCCCCTTATTATTGTCAAAAAATTTTATGTATAGGTAGGTGTTCCAGATAAAGATTTCACTATATTTTTCTAAAAGGCAATGCAACCCCGATTATCTGATGCGCTTTATCTGACCACACGAGCTATGTAGAATACAATGCCACCAAATAGTTCCAAATATTGATTCAATTCTAACATTGACCATAATGATAACAGTAGGCAACACTTTCAATAGTTTTGGAACAACATAAGGAATATGACACTAAATAAAGAGCATCGGATACAAATGAAGATCACAGCCACAATGGCTCGGAACTCGAAAGACATCAGAGGACAGGGGAATGACATAGCTAGAGCAAAGGAGAGGGCAAGGGTAAGCACCAGCGTTGCACAGAGTGCACGCTGAAGCTCCAGCCGACATCCCATCGCTCAGCTCATGCCGTCCCTTGGCATCTATAAAGACAGTACCTGAAAACAAAAGTTAATTAGACATGATATACAATGCTGTGAGAAACTGGAATGCATGGGTTAGTATTTTTGTCTTCATTGCACAATAATTGGCAATGACCATTGCTGAATACGGGTCGAAGTACGATACAGTGGCCACTGACAACCGCAAAGGCCCCGAAACTAGTAATAATACACATTACAGCAACAATATAATGCAAATAAATGGGTTTTATTGCCAATACATCAAGGCTTTTTGGAGTGGGGTGTTAAAAATATATTATGTGCTGCATATAGCGACGTGGCATGTGGCGGTCACTAGTGTGTCCGAGACAACGCGATGGTTCTACTGAAGCCACCTGTAGAAACCGGCCCATAAAATGACGCTCAAGCGCAGTAGGTGGCAATACCCGGCGATGAATCATCAAGGGTACAAGTCGATATTGTACGTATTAGTTGTCACACTGAATCCAGGTTTTGTCTAAGCTACGAGCAACTTCAGTGTTGAAACTGCGTTTGCATGTGCCGAATAAAGCATCTATACGGTTGTCTGAGGCGTCACGTTGGCGTGTTCTAAATTACGTTCATAGTTGGTATGGACTTCGGCAGAACCTGAAACTAGTTTAAATGGTCTGTTATTGTACCACTTTGGACGCTTACTTGGCGCACCAACAAGAAACAACTTCATGTTCGGATCTTTCACATCAACAACGCGATATAATCGTTCGAACTCCGGATGAAATTTGTTGGTGATTCGCTGATTGTGAAGAATATGTATCTTGCGCAACCTTTGTCTGAACCGGACAAATTTGGTTTTCACCAGTAATATTGGGATCGCGTTCGTGAACAATGAAGCAAGGCGTTTGATTTGTTGTTCGGCGCGGAATCGTGCGATATGCGAACAGTGCCGCGTGGAGCAACGTATCCCATGCTGAACCATATTGTTCGGACAGCGGACGAAGAATGCGAACCAATGTTTGATTCCAACGCTCAATTATCTATTTACCTTATGGCGATAAGGCGCTGAGTATGCAATGCGCGTTCCAATATCAATCAATTCGAATTTAAATAATTCAGAACTAAACGCAGATTCCTGCGCAGACAATACAATACGTGGAACTCCGTGTCGTGGGAATCACTTAATCATGATAATTTTAATTACCGTCAAGGCAGTTTGATCTGCAGTTGCATATGCTTCTGAACATTTCGTGAAATTATTAGCGGCACATTATATGTGTTTATTTTCAGACGGTGTTTAAGCTAACCGCCCTGCGAAATCAATTCCGGAAAATCGGCTGAATCGGCTGCAATGGTCCTTTGCGATTTGGACCTTGGTGAAATCGAGAGCACGGGAGAGCATGTGTTAATGAAATCTGAGTTGTCTTTCCTACAGTTTGGCCGATCGCACTTACTACGCGTCAACTTACAGAATACCTACTCGGTACCAACATAACCACCGTACTTTGCCAGACCGCAAACATGCGTATGATCACTGCGTTCTACAGCGTCGATATACGTGGCAATACATCTATCACGTGCACGAGCAATGGACAAAACGGCTTGTTGAGCCTTGCTTTTCATGTCTAATGGTTCATCATTAATTTTAGACGGTTCATCTGGTAATATTAGTGGTCGCAGTAATGTATCAGCGTTAGCACGATTCGGTCGTTTTCGGTAAACAATTTCGTAGTCACATTCTTGAACTCATAATGCAAATTTGTCCAATCGTATCGTCAATAAATTGAGTGAATGTCGTTTGTCATGTACTTGGACGTTTTGGTGTTGCTTAGTTTACGACTGTTATAGCACACAACACGCCCTCAATTGTCAAAGGTTTTTTGTGCTGATATATAGAATATTCCAGTATCGCTAGCATCAGTATATGGAACAAATGGCCTGGTAAAATCCGGAAACGCCAATATTGGCGCTTCGACCAAGCGTCGCTTTAGAGTATCGAATGCGTTTTGGCATTCTATAGTCCATTGATCTTTTAATTCAGCCTTCTTGAGCTTTACACGAGTCAACTCGTAAAGTGGATTTGCGACTGTACTGTAATTTTTGACAAACTGATGATAATAACCGATGAGACCTAAAAAAGCAGGGACATCAGCAACCTTCTTTGGTACTGCACTTTCTAAAATTGCCTTAACCTCCTCAGGATTTGGTGCTATGCCGTCTTCAGATATTTGATGGTTTAAAATTAATTTCTTTTTCGCAAATTCGCACTTGATGGGTTTGATCTTGAGACCAGCATCGCGCGCTGAAACACTTGGTTGATGTCGCAGCAGTGATTCCAAGCTGTCGGCGAATAAATGATTACGTCGTCGAAATAACATAGACTGAATTCTATGAGCAAACCTGAAATAGTCATTTGCATCATTCGTTGAAATGTCGCTGGAGCATTACAGTGTCCGAACGGCATCGACGTGAACTCGAACAGACTTTCGTTATATATGTATTATGTCTTCTCGATATCTGCTTCGTTCATTGAGACTGCCAATATCCAGACCGCAGATCGTTAGCTGAAAAGTATTTCGCACCGTTCAACGCATCTAGTGTCTCGTCAATGCGAGGAAATGGAAAACAATCTCTTTGTTGTGGCGTTGAGTGGCCTATACTCGATGCATACGCAATCGTTTCCGTCTTTCTTTTTCGCCAAGATAATCCGGCATGCCCAAGGGCTTTTCGATTGCCGAATGGCACCTTGATCAAGCATTTGTTTGATACTTTTGTTGCGTATACGTTTTTCAAACGTCACTCGGTAGATGCGCTGTTAAATTGGCTCATGTATTTCGATATTGATCTTGCGTTTAACGTAAAGGCTTGTATGATTAATTTGCTCATTCGATTTGGCAAACAGATCGCGACTGTTATGCAATATGAGCTTTAGCAATGTGTTTCATAATCGTCAAGATCGGTATTGTCACAACTGAACTTGTCAGGCAGGTCGATGTCGGTTGTTTGTTGTCAGTATGGGTCATCCACATTATAATGCGCGCGCTAATATAAAGATTTGTCCACCCACCCGGTGGGGATCTGTGTACAAATCGAAGCTGCAACTAGCGTGTAGGTACAATTTGTGAGGTACGTAGACGCTACTAATTGTCCCGACACTGTCCGAAGGGTGTCGGAACAGAAGGTAAAAAATTTAGTAAAGTAAATAAGTGTATATATGTGTTTGTGTTGTTGTTATTATTCCCCCCCCCCCCAACACCAAACCAACCCAACCCCACCCCCAAAAAAAAAAAAAAAAAAAAAAAAAAAAAAAAAAAACAAAACAACTTTGCAGTCATTTTCAAACATATCATATGATACTGACATACAAGATTTCGAATATCATATGATGCTGCAGTGCAAACAGTAGATGTCACGTCAAGATAGCAGACAATTCAATCTTTTTTAATTTGATAGCAGATCCACTAGCGGACATAATGTTACCCGCTATTGTAAAAGAGACAAAACGCGTTCCCCGCTGCCCTAGTTATAACGTGAACCACACATTACTGGCGAGACATACAAATGAAAAACTTAGCACTGTTTTTGGCATGAGAGATTTTTTGCACGAGGAAGCCGCGCTGTGTAGCAACTGTCTAATATTTTACCATTCCGCTTTAGAGGCGCCATTATATTAACTTTAATTAGCTGTAAATATTCATCATATTTTTGACACTTCATTGGTTTGAAAAATTTATTGAGCGAAGCGTTTTATGTTTTGTACTTGGTTGTCGAAAGGTGGATGTCCGTCCGTCCGTCTGACCGTCCGAAAAGAATCTCAGGAACGGCTGAACCGATTTTGATAAACTTTTTTTGTTTGAAAGCCGATTATCCTGGGGTGTTAACCTCGCATTGGGGTTTTAAAATCTTAAGCCGTTTATTAGCTACAGGCTAATTTGCATAATTAATTAAGTCTAAATTAGGACTTTCCACAGTATTTCACTAATTATTACAGTTAGAAGCAATCTAATTTTAGCATTAAAGGGTTTTTGGGTACGAGGAATCTGCGTAGACTGTTTACAAACCTCCAAAACCGATAATTGAGCAGTTAGCTAATAGATAATTTGCATATTAGCAGTTTATAAGCCTAAATTAGGACTTTTTACAATATTTCACTAATTATTAAGGTTAAAAGCAATATAATTTCAGCACTAAAGGGGTTTTAGGTGCGAGGAATTTGAATAAATAGTTTAAAAACATCCAAAACCGATAATTGAATAGTTAGCTAATAGCTAATTTGCATATTAGCTTAATTGACATGAAAAAACTAGGACTTTTTAAATATTTCAATAATTATTAGGGTTTACTGAAGGTTTTTGGGTGCGAGGAATCTAAATAAATTGTTTACAAACCTCCAAAACCGATAATTAAATAGTTAGCTAATAGCTAATTTGCATATTAGCTTAATTGACAAGACAAAACTAGGACTTTTTAAATATTTCAATAATTATTAGGGTTCACTGAAGGTTTTTTGGTGCGAGGAATCTCAGTAAATTGTTTACAAACGTCTAAAACCGATAAATGAATAGTTAGCTAATAACTAATTTGCATATTACCTTAATTGCTTACGTGTGTTCGAGCTTCGCTCAATAAATGTAGTCCCACTACGACTGGTACATATTATACATATATGTCGGAGTTACCCTGCTGTCGGGATTAGCAAACGATGTTGTAAAGATGAGGTATCGGATTGAACAAAAAGTTTGAGACCAAAAAACAAGGCAAAATACGTTTTAGCATATACAAAATATACGTACCGTTAGGTTATTCGTACTATGTCGCAATGCAACCGCAAAAAATTACTGAAAACTATTTGTTACTGGTAGCGGAAAAAACCGAAGTATTTCTTAAAAATCAATGGGAGTTAGCGATAACTAATACTTCCTAGCAGTAGTGCGTGGATCAAAGCCAACATTTTGACATATAAAAATATAATTCATGCTGATCAAAATGATGTAAAAATTCTCGGGATATGACAATATTGGAGTTAGAATCACTCTGTTGTATTTTGTTTGCCGGGATTACCCCTTCTACTCAAATTGTCGGGATTACAAGAGTTTACTATATTGGTCAAAATTTTTCACTTAAACGTCTTAAATATAAGACTTTGTGTTTTGAACGATTGAAAAAATATTTCTGAATATAAGACAAATACTTCTGAAATATATTAAGACAAACATTTCTGAAATAAAACACATAGATTTGCCATGACAAATGAATCCAAAATTGGGGGCTAAAGCTCAACTAAATTCCCCAATTTTACAACCTAAAACACGTCGGCCCATGTAAAGATCAAAGGCAGAACATTTTTCTGTCGGGCTGCAATAGAGTAAGCTTTCGCTTTAGACTAATTTTGTTGCTTGGCTTAAGCTTAGGCTAGGGGCCCGTATAAAAAGATCAGGGGCGGAACGTTTTTCTGTGGGACTAAAAAAGAGTAAAGCTTAAGTGTTAGACTAATTTTTTTGCTTGGCTTAGGTTTAGGCTTAGGAATAAACGCATTCTTACGCTTAGGCTTGCGAATATCCTTATAATACCGTTCCGCCCATGTTCTTTACATTGGTCGGCTTATGAATATGTTCATTCTTATGCTTATGCTTAAGCTTACACTTAGGAATATGCTTATAATGCTGATCCGCCCCTGTTTCTTACATTGGCTGACACGTCCAGACGTATACTTTTTAGGTTGGGGGAGCCTGAGCTCAACCCAAAATATCTTTAAAATTCGATTATTTACTCATGAACATAAAATAAGCAAATTTTTTATATACATCAAAATCAGAAAATATATTGAACATTAGACACTATTTCTTGAAAGAAAGAAATTTGTTTCTTATACGACGAATAACAGCCGGACTTACATCTGGGTCTGGTTTTAATATAAAAGGATTAGACTTTTCGGCTCTCAAATAGTAATGAATAAATTATACATTTTTAATATAAATTAGGCAAGATCATTCACAAAACAGTCATTACTATAAAATTGTATATTTACACACTATATACGGCTACACACAAAATAAATTTTCTTGAAATTTCAAGACTTTTACTTTTTTAAATTTTCAAGACTTTAATGTCTTGTATTTAAGACATTATAGCCTTAAACAGCTAAGAATTTTGTGTCTGAAATGATAAAAACATAAATGTCTCATATTCAAGAAATTACTATTTACAATTCATAAGAAATAAATTTAATTTCTTTCCTTCAAGAAATAGTTCTGTCTTATGTTCAAAAATCCGTTTCCTGATTTTTACGTATCTAAAAATATTAAAAATTTCAGCCAGATTTCTGAAAAATTTCAGAAATTAATGTCTTGCATTCAAGGCATATATGTCCAGAGTCTAGATTAAGTAATTGTCTTGAATTTTAGAAAATATTTCTTGTGTATACGAAAATTTTTCTGTGTGTAGTTGCAATCATAACACCAAAGTCTAGTTAGTTAATAAATAGGTAGACTAGCTTCTGAATCAGGAAAGCAATGATAAGGATATTTGGTTTTTTACTTTTTCCAAATTAGTTAAAATTCAGTATGCAAGTAGACAGGTACGTTCTACTCACACATTGCAAACATAAACGGCATGGTTCACCAGTAGGTTTAACCACCGTGAAAGTATTCCAAAAAGTTGAGCACTGCAACTCACTTGGTATTTGGGCGACAACCACAGATCTCATTGGAGGCAGACATCGCAGGACTAGCCCTGTTAACGACAAACATTCAAAATAGGACTGTGCCGATACAAAATTTTTTGCCAATGCCGATTTTTCCTTTGAAAATATGCCGATGCCGAATCCAATTTTAGTACACGATGTTTAAAGCACAGATACGATACATTACATTATTATAAATGCGGACTTAAACCCCAACAACCATAAAACATTATAATTTTATGAGAACAGTTCATTCCAAATAACTTTTTCAAACGTAAACACAAGAGAGATAACAGTTTCCGTGATGAAATGCACAGATATGTGCCAACGAGTGAAATTAACAACATTCAAATTCACTGTCATGTGCAAAAGTATCGGCAAAGAATTGGCCAATTTTTTGCACTACCGATTCCAATACACGAAAAGTGTCGATTATTACCGTTGACGATTAACCGGCACATCCCAAATTCAAAATTTGAAACTTAAAACTTTACAAAAAATTTTCGATGGCGGTTAAAAATACTTCTAAGTTTCAAAAATGTCCCAAACACAAATATTTTATTGAGACTCGTAAAGCTTATGGGATAACGAAAACGGGTTGTAATTAAAACAAACATTAGAAAATATAATAGCTGAACTTATAGAACTGAATTTTATTCAATTTAGTTACAATCGAACAGTTGCAGCATACCAAGCGTAAAAACATTGGTTCAAAATTATACCGCACAAATAAAACTATAATTTTTTGCTGCAAAACTATTAACAATTACTTACCCTTACATTTTTATGATTTCGTGAGTAGAATACAAAATTCAGCAACCAACTGTAGACAAACTTCCACTTGATAGTAACATTTTACAATTTAATGTAGCTTTTGGACAAAATAAAATTAGCTATAAAGTTTAAGAACCTTGGTCAAATTTTTGGTTGACAGCCAAAGCTGAAACGCCCTGCCACCCCTATAAACGCCAGTGACACCACCATCGAAACAATAGATTTAGTAAAATCAGCTTCACACAACATAGGTACATTCTCTAAAGCCTCTGACAGCCTTATGATAATTTTTCAAATTTTTGGACGAACGCGTAAAATCTGCAATAAATAACTGCACACACTTAAAAACCAGGATGGGAGCAGAACGCCATTTGCTCCTTGGTTTATGTATAATTGCAATATTCTCAGGCATTTAATTACCTAGAATTCACTTACCACAAATATCTCATCACACGTTATGAGAGGATTAATAAAATAGAATGAAGCTTAGGTGAATAACAAACAGTAATGATTATCGGAACCTTTTGTCTTCTATCACATTAATGTTCGTGACTGGACGGTAAACATGTAGCTTTCATCAGGAAACTGTTTGTAGTGCCCCGTGCTGCAATTCAACTGTAGTCGGATAATTTGCGTCGGTATAATCATCATTATCATCTTCATCATTTACATACTTGGAACCGTTATTTGTCTCCAGTTGTTCCCCGGTCAATTCTTTGATTTTTTTCGAATCAAGGGTCAAATTTTCAGGTTTCCCTGACTCAGTTTCAGATTCAACTGGATAATAATGTTGCCGGACAGCTTCAATCGCAGAACACCACAATAATGCATAGCCAGTATTGTCGATTAAGTAGTACGTTCTGTTCGGCTGTAAAAAAGCATTCGATGCGGTAATACAGTAAATAAATCCGAGATATCTCTTTAGTAGTTTTCTGTGTTTAACGTGATTCAGCCAGCACATATACCATAAAACCGCTATATGCCAAACAACTGACAAAATATCATTTTACTTGGAATTTCACGTATTTGCTAGAGTGCCTTGACTAATTAAATTGAGAAAAAGGCAAGCTTCTACCGCCCGCATTTACATAACTTGTAATTTTTTCGTAACCAAAAAGCAAATCTAAAAGGCAGTTACCGTATGTACAAAGAATGTCTTGAAATTTTTCGGTTCCGCTCGCATACAGCTGCTCCTAAAATCAAGGATAAATGCCAGTTGCTAAACTTGGACAAACAACGGTTCACGATACGATACGTACTAACAATACCTTTGGCAAGCCATACTGTTTATCTTAAAAAGCATAAGTTTTAAATCACCGATAATAAAAACAATAGTAAACTTCTAGTTTCTTACCAGGGCACTTGTCCTTTCAGCTCTTTACTGCCGGGGTCAACATAGTACAAATGTGGACCTTCTGTCAACAGAAACATCCTCGTGCGCGCAAACAAACCCTGAAAAATTGTATCAGATAAATTCTACATCCTTTCTGTGATTGATTGAGTTAACATTAATTAATTAACAGTAGCCAACAAGATTAATAAAAATACGTAATATTCGTACCATCCTGGGTCACTGCTATTAAATACATCGGTACCCTTATGGTTTCTCATTAATGCAGAAATGATTTAGGATATCGCATGAAGATAATCCGCCAAATACCGTGCTGTATCGAGTACCAAACTATAACAGAAAAAATTTGTGACGTTAAGAACAATGCTACAAGAGCCCTAAATCTACCCATGAACTACTATGTTTTAAATGTTGTACCTTGGAAGTTCTACAACTCCTCCGAGACCCCCAAAATTTCCAAAATAATTTAAGCTCAGCGCATACCTTCCGTTTATCAATCAACCCTTGTTTGAGTATCAAATTGCTTTCGACAAACCGATGGTACTCGTTCGTTTGTCGTTGAGCCTCTAAGAGCTCGGCTCGTGCCTCAGCGGGTAACCGTAGCAAAGCGTCTGGCTGCACTTGAACTGCAGCCGAAACTTTTCTTGAACGGCGCCCGCTACTGGCGCCGCTGTCAGAAACAGCCGCACCACCATCTTGCGATGTGGTACGGCTGTGTTTGCCACTACGCGTCGCCTTTGACGTTGACGATGACACACTTGGTGCAGCGAAGTCCGCTGACAATTCGAGACTAATTAAACGGGCGATTTGGGTTTCGTCCAGGCCAGGTTCAAGATGGTCTGATATCTAAAACACACAAAATGCACCAAAACTTCGCAACTATCACAATATCTCACGTAGACCAGGTGACGTTTTACAAAAGCACGACACTAGTGCTACATTGCAAATTCCACCAACCACAAAAGTTACCTGATGTACGCATTATATTGTGCAGCTTAAATTCCACTCATACCAACGCTAATGATAAATTACCAATATCACGTAAACCCCATAAAACTTTATTTGGAGAGTGTAGTTAAATGACCCGTTTTTGGCTTCAACGTCCATTATCAACCAAAGTTACCTCATGCAGACATGTATACATGTTCTTCTCAATACGGAGATAGGTCGAAAACTATTTATATAAAGACGACATACGTCCAGACTGTCATCTAGCATTGAAATAGAGATCTGTATTAGCACTCTGCCAACCTTATAACTTGAAACCACGAAACAAAAAGCTTTTTTCTAAACCAAAAATTTTCACTACCTTGTATCAAAACACAATAAACCTGCTGTCAAACAACAACTTTATTAAATTCAAAACAAAAGCTTTCCAAACATTTTAAAGATTTACCACATAATCACTGTGCAATTCTTCATTGCCTGAAGTAGCGGGCAGGTACGGTCTCATATCGGGAGCAGTTGAAGTCAGTAGGTTGTCCCAATCAAATCCGGCAAAAAATTCATGCTGACGCACTGCGTTCGCTCCGCCACTTTGTTCCGAGCCGAGCCGATCATGAATATCAGTTACCTATCAATGAAAACAAATTTAAAACCCTTAAACGTTAGAAACGTTATCATTTAAAAAGCTTGTAATCTGGGTACAACCGGAATTCCGGCTCCGGCATTTTTTCACGTTCCAGTTCTGGTTCCGGTAATCTTTTACCGGAATTAAAAATTACAGTATTAAAATTTGGTAGCTGAAAATTAAGATATTTTACTGAAAAAATGACGATAAAAATTAAATAGATTTCATTCGTATAGTATAAAAACCTCGACAGTCGCTGAAAATAAACCATCGAAGGTAGATTTAGCTTTCATGGATTATGAAATTGTAAAATGCAGCAGATAAAGTGAATACCTATCTCCAACTAGGATTATTTTACCAATAATATTGCAAAAAATAAAATGAATTTTTCGGTGACAATATATTTTTCATTTTCCAAATTCCTGCTCTGGTTCCATTTCAGTTAATTTTTTCATATTCCGGTTCCGGTAAAGTAATAAACAACACATCGGCAAATCACTGATTTGGTGCCACCCTGCTGGATAACAGCATTACAGCAAGTTTTGCTCTAGGCTGACAATATGAACTATGAACAGGAGTGTCAGAAGAATGAAACACAATTATAATATATACACAGTTCTGGCTTACCAATAAATTTCGAACCAAATCAGCTGCTACCAGTGGAAATCCATCTGGAAAAGAATAATCGAGGTCCGTGATTTTTTTGAACAGAAGAAATTCGGTCCTACAAAATAATCAATACATTTTTCGAAACTCCGCCGCATAATACAAAACGTCAAAGTTGAGGATGTCCGACTTTTATTCTACTGCTCGCAAGTTCACGGAAAACATATACAGCACCACAACAGACACCGTAGACACACACAAAGCCAATGTATGAACTATCATTTAAATACGCAAAAAGCAGCCCCACAATTTGTTTCACACTCTGGATAGTAGCGACTGTGTTAGTTTCCGCCATGAAGATACGTGCGTTTAGGATATTTCTAGTCGTTCATTCACAACATGCATTCCAAATTTCTTTTCAATCTCTTACACTACTAAGGTTATTAGCAAAATCTACTTTTGAATGCAAGATATCAATTAAACTATAAAAATATATGTCTTATTCGGCTTTTATGTACACAAACACTGTCATAAACAAACTTAAGCTTACATTGCACGAAACGGTGGCAACCCAGCAAGCATTTGGTAGATGATACATCCAAACGCCCACCAATCACAGCTGGAATATTATATACCATAAATGCAAAATCAGTTAAATAATTCCGCTTTCATGAGTAACGGCATCGGCATAGCAAATAGTGCCAAGACTACTGATACTTTTTCACTTTGCTTTGTTTCACTTGTTGGCGTATAGCAGTGCATCTCAAAATAAAACTGCTGAGTCTACTACATTCGTGTTATAATAAGCAAATGTCAGTTGCATTTCTTGATTTTCAGATGCTCATTCTTCGATATTTTTAGCAACCATCATTATTACACAGCAATATAATTTTTAAAAACTCATTATATTTTGGCTTCAGCAATTTATTCAAAAAATGATAATATTTGTTTCACTCAATACGGTAAACTTAAAAATAAGGCTGTACAAAAATTTGTCTGAGCTTGTTGCTTGCCTTTTAAAAATAAAGTGAGTTCAGTAACATGGCTTATCTTGCTCACCATACCAACCATAAGAATTGCAAGTGATTATTTTTGTGCTGAATAAAATAAAAAATAAGATTTTGCGATGATGTTCTAGTTTAATATTACAAATTAAAAGACAATTCTGAGCAGATCAAACAATTTATTACGTGGAAACAAAAAGGTGTCAAAAACCTTCAAAACTGTTGTTAGAAAAAATTTTATTTCTATTTTCGGTAACGGTTCAAAATTGACCGAGATCCACAAGTCTCAGTCTCGGTTTTTGATACACCGCACTTTCCTGTCACCCGGAAGGCACCGCAAGTGTCCAGTGAAATGGGTAATTTAAGATCGAATTCATAATTAAGTGTCGTTAATTATACAAAATGTTAATTAATCATACTCAAAACACAAAAGATATACAGCAGCGCAAGTTAGCGGTATTACCTAGTTAAAACCAGAAATCTAGCACAAGGTTACCTGAATGTGGATGGCTTGTTTGTTAATATTTCAGGTGAGACATATTGTGCAGTGCCTACAAATGATCTACGCGATTTTTCATCTGGTGCTAATGGCGTGGGACGACTTGGTATACCTAAAAAGCAGAGAGATCAAACTCTTTTAAACAACTAGCGTTAAACATATATAGAGTTAGTATTGCACGTTCAAATATTTTATTGGTGAACATCCAACGTAGTTTACGAAAATCTCCAATAAACACCTATCGACAAGATACAAAAAAAAAAAACAAAAAAAAAAAAAAAAAAAATAAAATTTTTTTCCCTCCTCCCCCAAAAAACCCCCCCAACCCCCCAACCAAAAACTCAAAATAACATGTTAATTCCAGTAGTCCCTAAAGCTATCTAAATAACGTAACTGTCCATTAAATAGTTTAAACTAAAAACAAGCCAACCTCCATACACTAAACCGTCGCACTGAAAGCTATTTCTTACTGTCTGGCCGATCCAGTATTTTACACGAGCCAAAATCAGATATTCTAATGTGCATATCTTCAGACAGCAAAATATTCTCTGGTTTTAGATCCCTGGAATTAAAAATACTCGCTACCAAATAATAAATTTTCCACGACACATGCAACAGGTCTATATACTATGGTCTGTCTACATTGCTTCATAAAGACATATTCTACCTTCAAGAACCAGCTACTGCTACAAAATCATGGCTAAACACTGCTATAGTAACTTGGGATTAGGTAAATAAATAATTATTAACTATGTATAGGTCTTTTAGATTCGCACAATGAGTGAAAGTTTTTGACATTTTGGAGTACATTCCAGGATCGCACCGAATCCGCGATTTGACCGAACCAGAATCCATTGCTAATTTTCCAAATCCGAATCCGAATCATGCCTTTTACAAATTTGAGTTATATCAATAATTTGTCCCAGAATATCAACACAATGCAAGCCGCATAACTTTTAAACTTTAATATATTTCGTGTTCGATCTCAGTTCTGAGATTTGCGACCTGAAATAGAAATACTGATTTATATAACAAGGAATTTACTATTTTTATTCCTTAAAATGAAAAACATATTGCCGAACATTGCTATATTCTGCTTTTCGATTCGGCTTTTTCAAAGCCGAATCCGAACCGCAAATTTTTGCCAAATCAGAACGGAATCCGAACCTTTCTTGCCACCCTGGTACATACCATAGAACGGAAAACAGAATACAAAAGTGCTTCCGCAGTTCTGAAAGACAAATAATACAAAACACCATTTAGATGGAGTGTCACTTCCAGTTTTGTATGTCACACTATAGGAATAACTAAAAATATATATTACAAAGAGATTGTATTGTCACAAACTCACCGATGCAAAATATACAACCCATGCAGATGCTCCAACGCGGAAACGATTTCAGCTGCATAAAATCGAGTTACTTTTAAATCAAAACAACCCAATTTTTTCATATAATCCAGTAACTCGCCTCTTTTGGCCCATGTCATAACAAAGTCTAAAATAAACAACACACCGCTAGAGACCAACAAAACTTTCTACTATAATGTTTTTGTTTTGGAAGAAATTAACGTTTACGTATGCATTGTTTAAATAGCAGAGAATAAAAAAGCCGTTTGAATTTTAAAAGTACGACAGTCAACCTTTGATCAGAAAAAATCCTAGGCTTGTTAAACCTGACTGCACATTCTCGAAATTCTAAGCTTATATGCTAAAGTTAAAAGAAAGTGTTCAGTAAAAAATTAAATAGAAGAATAAACATGAAAACATACTAAAGGGCATAAGGTTATTACGTAAAAAGAGCTCTATCACGACTTACACAACCGTTCCGGATCTTGAAACGTGCAGTAAAGTTTAACGAACAACGGATGTGGATTTTGAATTAACATCGTCATAACATCGCGTTCACGTTTAACATAACTCTGTTTCTTTTCACGCACAATTTGTTTCTTCATGCATACTTTTACTGAAATACAGCAAACCATAAACATGCTTGCTCTGGTGCATATGCAATATATGTCATGCTCATTGTGTTGTATATATACTTGCTGCCAGCACACGGTCGACAAATATAGTCGACTATAAATGCCGTTAAAGAGGCAGGGTACGTGGCGCAGTAGCTGAGCGTTCGCTTAAGGATCTGTATCCTGAGAGTTTGATCCCCGCTCTGTAGGCCTGCTTAGGTCTTCAGTCATTCCTACCAAGACTGACATCAGATAATTAGACAAACACTCTACCACTGGACCACGTAGCTCGCATCTCCCAACTACTTCTATTGTCGACTGTATGTCGACCGCACGTGCTTCTAGCATTACAATGCACTGCACTATACTGCATGTCAAACTAACAGACAAGTATGTCTCACATACCCACATGTCCCAATTTTCAACACGGTCATTTTTTGACCGTCCGCCCTATTTTCGACTGGAAACATAATTCAAAGCGCGGCAAATTGGCATTGCGTCTCACAACAAACCCCATATCAGCCTCGATAAAAACCGGGATTTCATTTCTTTTCAACTTTATATAGCTGGAAAAGCATGCATACGGAACGAAGATCGCACTCTCAACATACAGATCCTTGAGTGAACGCTTAACCACGGCGTCACGCTCTTGCAGCCCGCCTTTTCAGCTCTTTATGATCGACTATATTTCTCGATTTTCGTGTCGCTTTAGCCTGTATTACAAAATACTTTGCACCAATACAAGCAAAAAACTTACTTGCAAATTCGCGATTTGTTTCAATCTCTTTAGCTGCGTATACCTGAACAGTGGACAAATATTATTACATAACCATAAACAGACAATTTCACACTGACTAAATTGTTAAACGGTTTGGAACACAATAGGTGCGAATATGAACGTACGTTAACTTTTAACGAGCAGGTCGAGCAGAGTAAAAACAGAATTTCGATTACAATCCAGTTCCCGTTTCGATTTCGAGCTCAGCTATAAGCGGAATCGTAATGCTTCACCGTTTCTAAACTGTAAAATTTACCTAAAGTTTTGTTAAGTTTCACAACAACCGGTATTTACTGCTTATACCAGTGCACAGCGCGCATTTTTAAGTACGAGAGATCATTCAAAGCAATGCCCAAGAAAATCTAAAACGAACAGGGGTTACTAGCTGCGCGAAACTGTTCTTAGTTCTTCAAGTTTTCATCAGTTTAAAGCCAGTTTAAACTCGGTAAACAATTTAACCTTCATTTCTATTACGGCGGGCATTTCAAAATAATTAAATTCTTTTGCGTTCAAAAACTTACGTATATTTTAACATGTAAAGGTAAAATACAATTTTATTGTAATGTCCATGTTTATCACCTCAACGAATGTTGTTGTATGTTTTGATGTAGCATGTGCTAAAACCTTTTGCTTTCTGGTGGTTTTCTTAACAAGTAACAATAAAAAAACCTACGTATGGCATGGAAATTATCATAGCAATTTAGAAAGACAAATAATACTCACGCTAACGCAAATATGTTGATCTAGTGCATACTTATTATTACAAATTTTCTGGTATAATTCAGTCCTGTTTTGCACTACGACGTTGAGATATGCAGGTCGTTCCGTCAATACAAGGGTGCAACCGGACATATATAAAATACCGGGAACGGAAATTAAAATACTTGTTAGCGTGAGACGTATAACAAATTACGAAGTATGGCACAAATTCAACATTTTGGCAGTACACGCTCAGACAATTCTAGAAAGATAAGTTAGAATAATATACCAATTTTTCTTAAACTTTCGAATGAGAAAAATTTTCAATACGGAAAATACCGGAAAATTCCGGTGAAAAAACATATATATTATTTATTATTGGAACCACAATACCGGATACAAAGTAGCTTACATTTGAAAACGAGCCTTCTCCGATCAATTTACCAAATTTAAAATCACGATCACACTTTTTCGCCGCCTGTTTTTCTCCGTCAGCCGACATGTGTTATTTAATACTTAACTCAACAATTATGTGCAAATAATACCAATATTAAAGATATGCTAGTTATGAAAAATGTTAGCCCAAGTAGCAACGAGAACTTCAGCACTTTTAAACTAAGCAGCTAGAAAAGCAAGCCTAAAGAACGGGTATTAAACTTTCAGCTTACAGATCCTTAAGCGAACGCCCTACCACTGCACCACGTAGCCCGCATCTTCGGCTGCCTTTAAAGTGGACTATATTTGCAGTCACGTATACTGCTGGCTGGCATACAACATAATGAGCATTGCATTATGCACCAGTACAAGCATGTCTCATATTTACACGCCCCAACTTTTTCAAGGTATTCCTTGGCAGTCCACCCTACTCTCGACAAAATACCGTATCCAAAGCGCGGCAATTTACCATTGCGCTCACGGCACAGCCACCATGTTAGTCTAAGTAGAGACCGAGACTTCAGACCTTTTAAAACAAGCAACAAGAAAACCAGGCGTACATGTTGGGTATTGCGCGATCGAATACCCGAATACAAAATACACACATAAAAAGGTCAACATGTTATACGCACTGCATAGTGCATAGCAGCTACGCAGTACACAGCGCATTACACAAAAGACTAAACAACCATATAATAACTAGCACAAGTAATTGAAGCAGAGCCGCGATAGCTTAGTAGGCAAGAGCGTTAACGCAGTTAGCCAAAACTCGCTGGTTCTAATCTAACCGTGGTCAATTTTTTCAACTACGTATTTCGTACTAACATAACACTAGTATACATTGCCCATAAGGCTGCCCAACCCTACATGGTGACTTCGATGGGACCGCAAGGGCAAACAGCCGCGGTGTGAGCCCATAAAAAGGAGTGACGGTCAGGGGGGGCATGTCGGTAATTGCACAATGGAATACCCGAATAAATACCAAACATATAAAAAGTCAACATGTGATACACATTGCATAGTAGCTACGCAGTATGCACGATAGTACTCTAGTAAACAACAAATAAAATCGCTAGCAGAAGTAGATGAAAGAGTGCTGCGACAGCTCAGTTGGTAAGGGCGGTATCTCGGTTGGCCAAAGATCGCTGGTTCGAATCCAGCCGTGGTCAGTTATTTCACCTACTTCGCACTAACCTAACAGTTACATACTTGCCCTTAGGACCGCAGAACCTTACATAGCGACCACGATGCGACCGCATGGCCATACAGCCGCGGTGCGAGCCCATAAAAATGTGCGACGGTCAGGAAACCACCTCCTTGAATAAGGGGAGATATCGGGTATTTCACGATGAAATACCCGAATATAAAATACACACATAAAAAAGTCAACACGTAATACACACTGCATAGTAGCTAGCTACACAGTACACAGCGCTGTACACAAAACAGTAAACAACCATATAACTAGCACAAGTAGTTGAACACAGGGTTCAAACGGAATTCCTAAAAATTCAATTCCTGTTCCTGTTAATGTTCCTTCGTTGAAAGATGCAGGAACCGGGATTTTTGCGGTTTTGTGGCAAATTATGCTTAACCATTTTAACATTGGAAGCTTTGTCTTTTTCGACGTGTGTGACCCTGATTGAAGCAGTACCGCGATTGCTCATTTGGCAAGAGCGTTGGCCAGCGTGACCAATTGTTTCAACTACTTCGCAATAACATAGCACTTGCATACATTGCCTATAAGACCGCACAACTCTACACTACAGACCGGGGATTGAACCAGCAACGCAACTTATTCCCCGACTATATGTGACAACCGCATACTACCAGCAAGCATACTATATAGTGCAATGCATACGGGCAAGCATCTTTCACGTGTTTGTCTGATGGAGCTCCAGGGTGGACTTTGTGTAACACTAGTGTTTACGTTCGCTTTCTCTTCCAGCTAGCTACGTCATTCCCTTGGAGCTTCATTTGTTGCGGTGCTCTGTATTCTATGTTAGATTCCTTATGTTGTGCCAAAACTATTGCGCTTTGAGTATTAAATCTCATTTTGGTCATTCCAGTGCTTTATTGTATATACTTTATTCTACGTTTTCAGAATGTTCACCTTCTCTTTCAAACCAAATTCTATGCGCTCTTTAAAATGCGCTTATCCTTTTCGGCAAATTCATCCCCTTTTGTCTGGCTTGTCTCAATTTCAAAATGTTATGTTTTCTGCGATCTTTATCCCTACTTGATTCTACGTTTTCGGGCGCCCATTTCCATTTGTAACTAATTTCCAGAGTTCTCATTTCATCCCACTTCTTGTTTTTTGCCAATTCACACCCCATTCATGCCTATTGCCACAGCTGTACTTGTCATTATTATCATTATTACTATTATTATTATTATTATTATTATAATTATTTATTATTATTATTATTATTACTGTCATAATTATCGAAATTTCTACAGTTGATTAATCAGAATATTTCAATGGCCAGGAATCACAATTTTGGGACCTGTGTATTAACATTTGTGTGACATTTTATAACATGTTGTAATTTACTCTGGTACGCTAGCTGCGCTTGATAGATCTTGACCAAGATTAGCATTGTTTATTCGTTACATTGGACTTTTCATACCTAAGAAGTTTGCTGTGGTACCGACCCTTCTCGCTCGAACGTTATTCTAGGTAAAATTTGTAAAAACGCATACAAGTATATTGTTGGCTTACCTTTTGAAAAACATCCTATCCTTTTGAAAAACATTATATAGTCTGTGTGTTTGACTTGTTTTGGAACAAAGCGTGCACATGCTTTCATGTGCATTTCGTTCATTGCTTCACGAATAATATTTCATAAACAGCAAAATTTTGAGTAAATGCGTACGGAACTTCTGCGTTCGGCCATTTATGCGTCGGATCCAAAGTTGCACCGTCGGAATCCTGTGGAAATAAACGTTTCTAAAATTTAAAAGGTTATTAAAATTAGCTAAAAACGACCGCAGTAGGCATGTATGCTCATGTTTGCACCACTCCTGTGTGGGCACGCGGCCTGCTGCTTCAAAATAGACCAAATGTTTGATAAACCAAATAAACTATAAAAAATATTTCAGTCAATCTGTTGACTCAGTTTAGCTCATTTTTGAGGTAAAAATTCAAAAGTGATAGAAAATTTTCTCCAAACTTCTGTTTCATATGCACCGGCCTGTCTTTGTTTGTTCCTTGGGACGGTTAAATCCGCAAAACCCATGGGCTCCTCACTTATTCCCATCTCAAATGAAAGCCATTATTAGCAACAGTTCAAAATGGTTTGTTCACGTTCATGTGATAAATACACATTGGAGCGATGGCGAGCCGCCCAGTCAGCTTACTGCGCTTTTACCTGGTGGTAAAATTATGAAAATACTATTTCATTTTTCCTACCTCTGGTTCTGATAATTTCACACAACACAGGCTACGACCGAAGCCTGATCAATGTCAAAACACAAGCGATTCAGGAACGACCCTGGAAGATTTTGGCCACAAAATTTTCAACCTTGCTTGTCGAAAACCTTTTTGTGCCCCTCCTGAAAAATTTTCAGGCCACCAATACTACACAAAAAAGTATTTCTGAATTTATTCAGAAAAGTGTTTTCAGTGGCAAATGTGAAAAGTTTTGCTGATATTTAAGACAATTTTTCTAAAAATAACTGGAAAACGTTTATTTTAAGCCTTTATTTCAAAACTTTTTTTGAAAACATTTGTTAACAAAAATACTTTTCAAGTGCACCTTGCTAATCATATTTCTCAAATGTAAAAATATTTTCTTAAATATCAGAAACATTATTTTGAGTGTAGCAACGTGAGCTGGTTACAAGACTGTTGAGCCAAAAAAAAAAAAAAGAAAAACCAAGAACGCGACAACAACAAGCCGACCCAACCCCCCCCCCAACCCCCCCCTTAACACATGTTTGCCGTAATTTTATTTTTTTTTCCAGTACCGTATACAGTATAACGTGGATGACCCATTGGGGACATTGGAAAAATATAACTTTGGTAACCCCTCACTTTACGGGTCGGGTGAAATTGTCCGTTTGTACTATGATTTAACACATGTTTGCCGTAATTTTATTTTACGTTGCTCATTATAATTTAAATGATATGTTGACTTTTCCCGTTGAAAAATTAGGTTACCCTTCGGAAACCAAATCCCGGCAACGCCCCTGGTCGGAATGCACTTTTTTTGGTATTATAATTTTAAGAATACACAATAACTGTGTTTAATACAATTTCAATGTATACCTAAATTGTCTAATGTGTGGAGGGTTTGGAGGGGCACAACACCTTTAAGAATACAATAAAATTCCCCGAGATAAAACCTTCCATTCTCCACAGACTCCTTTTTAAATTACGTTCTCAGATGGGCTGCCGCCCCCCTGAACCCCCCGCAGTTTTTAGGGAATCTAAGCAGGATGGGGGCTACCTCCCCTCAAACCCCCTGCACTAAGCGGTTCTCACACTTATCTACACAGACAGTCAAAAAATTTTGGTCAAACAGCTTTGCTTGCGGGGTTGGGGGTCGACAGCCCCTTGAAAAAGCAATTAAAGAAAATGTTTTTATGTGAGCAAGTTTCTAGTGCGGGGAAAATCAAATGTGCCAATTTGCTTAAAAGCGGCAAAGCCTTCTTGCATACGCCTGTATATGGTTCCGTCAAGCCATCGCCCGAACCTAAAGTATACACGTTAACATTTCCCAGGATATTTGGATTTCATAAGGAAAATTGGCGTATGACCCGTGATACTGCTTGTTTGGGAAATTGGAATATTACCCGGGAAATCAGGATTATGGGAAATTTGGATATTACCCATGATACTGCGATTTCTGGAAACTAGGATATTATCGGGAAAATTAGGATTTTGGGACATTGGGATATTACCCTTGAGCCGATAGGCTTTTATGCAGATCAAGTAAGGACCGTTCTTCTGCGCTACACGGAGTCAAGCTCAAGCTTTAGACTAGTTTTTTTTGCTTTTACGCTTGTCTATGCTGCATAGGTTTAATGCAGAATTCAACCGGAAATATAAAATACAGGAAACGAACAGGAACTGGAAAGTTAAAAAACCGGAACCATTCCCGTTGCACCCTGGTATAATGCTTACACAATTTATATAGCTTTCACTTTTACATTGGCCCACAAATTCAAAACACTGCAATATAATTCAATAAGAGTTCAAAGGCAATGTTTCATATTGTCCAATAAAAAACTCACATCTCGACACGTGCAAGTATTTAACAGGCTTGCAAGTGTGTTCACATGTGCTAATTAAATTACGTACCATAACATGGCCGTAAATTATTTGCAAATGCGAGAACTTCAATGCTGTTTTGCGACAGAACCAGCACGTAAGTTTGTTTTATGCGAGGTTCACATTAACTGGGGCAGCTTGGAACTCGTTTTGACCAAGTTGATTCGACGTCAACATAAAACTTGCGATCTGAATAGCGGTTCTGTAGACAAAATGTGAATGTCACATGACATTGACTTACAAATCACTGATCTCAAGCGATTATCGTATACAAATAGCCATTTGTCATATGATTCTGAGGGACATGTTTGCGAATATCGTATGATATTCTAAAATTCTACTAAATGTGATGATATTATGCAGGACAATGGAATATGTGCGTGCTAATAAAACAGTAAGAAGTCAGATAATGCAGCATTAAATGATTTCGCAAGTTGAGCTTCTACGTTTCTGTTTCTCGCTGTGTTTATCCCAAAATATATGCCTAAAGTACAAATAATTCAAATTTGAAATTTTAGTATCATATGAAATTCTACTGGACAATCCATCTAGTTTACCACAACTTTTCAGACATTTTCAAACATATCATATAACACTCGCAGACAATATTTGGAATATCATATGATATTGCAGTCCGAACAGTAGATGTCACAGGAGGATAGCAGACAATTCCAATTTTTTGAATCTGATATCGGATAAACGGTCAGACTAAATGTTACCAGCTAGAGTCATAGAGACAAAACGTGTTCCAGGCTGCCTCAGTTATAACGTGATCTCCGCATTATATAGCTTTATATCTAAAAATTTAATTTATTTTCACAAACTTGAACACATAAACCATTTCACGATATCTATACTGGAAAATACGTGGCTAGTAGATCGATATAATTTTACGCACTGTATAAAGCGAATATGAGTAGATAAGATATTAGAAGGTAGGTTCACTCACACAACGCAATTAAGTTAAAAATTTCCCTTCTGTAAGTTACACTACACGTCGTTCTTCCTAGGTGTGCTCAAAATACGTAGTTCAGCTCGTTTTAAGGACTAATAGGAAATAGATGATCACATCATTTAATACGCAAATTGCTTGGTTAATATTGAACTTAATGTTGATATTTTTCGTAAGTTTGGCGGATGCTAACTTCTGATCTAGTGACATTCGGACAAAAAGTTAATACTTACGGAAAGTTCATTATAGCAGTGAATTAAGTAAACTTTTTGTGGAATCGTTCAAACATCTTGAGCTTGGGATCTCAAATTTGCCTCCGTGCACAAAACAACATGACAATACAAATTACAAAACTTACGCTAAGTGGTTTCCCAATGCTTGAAATTGGTATTTGCACCAAGTAAAATTTTGTTTGGTGCGATGGAATACTTATTATTACGCCAAACTAGAGTTTTTTGCGGCTTCAAAAAACATGCTACAAACGCTACGTTAAATACTGAGAAACTCCGAGTTGGATGTTAATAACCTTCGGACAAGGGTCATTCATCCAAAAAAGTTAATATAAGCGTAAAAACCTAGGTGGCTGAATGCGGTATAAAATTTGAAGAGTATCAGTTAATCAAGGTCGCACTATTGACGGCTAAAATTGCCTCCGCCCCAAGGGTATTATATAATAACAAAAACCACAAACTATCAAGATCGCACAAAGTTATTTACCAAACCTAAAAATTTATATGCCGGCAAACTATTGACAAAAATTGAACGTTCGGAATCGGATTCGGATTTTCTTTACAAAAAGCGGAATCCAGCAAGGTTTGAAGACAACTGTTTTTGTTTGCGAAATTGAATTTGAACAGAGAGAATGTTATTTCGAAACTTTGTGTACTTATGGTTCAAACCGCAATCCATCTGTTCATGAACGGGAATTTTGATGTATCAGTATGTAGGCAGAGCCATCGTATTCAGTCAGCCGTTACAGTTCTAACTTTATACAACGCTTTTATATAGAATGGATTTTAAAGTAAAGGTTCGGAATCCAATTTGGCAGAATTGTAACGGGTTCGGATTCGGTTTTGAATTGCAAACAATACGGAATGTAGCAAAATGGATAAAATGGGGTGAAAATTTTCATAAACGAAAGTGCTGCGCTCAAAGAGCACCGAAGGTAAGGTTAGAAATGGGAATGCGATCCTGAAAATATAAAAATAGATAAATATTACGTTATACGAAGTATACGTACCAGAAACGTATGCACAGTGCAACGACCGCATAGAATATAGCCGAAAATAGGAAACGGAGACCTGAAATGAAAACCCAAAATATAGCATGTCCAATATTAGACAAAAACACTGATGTAGAATTTGGCCCGAAGGTACGTTAGTGAATTAGTGAAAATTGGCAGAAAGATTATATATAGAGCACAAAGATTACATATAGAGTACAAACATATTGGCACAATATAAGACATTTTTGACAAGGTTAATAAAGCGCCGGTATATGACAAAATCACAATTACAGAGCTCGAAATTGACACTAGATAACCGAGGCCAAAAATGACATAACTAAAGGGATGGATGGGGAAGCCTAGGGTGGGCACGAGTGGGACATAGAGCGCCGTTTAACCCGCCGACAAACAATTGTCGTACCTTACCCTAGGCATCTTATCACATACATTGTCATTCGCACGTGCAAACACATAAAAAGCCATGTCATGCTACTCTACACTGAATATACTTGTATAATATGCTTACTGTGCCATGCAACTTGGTGTTTTACTCAAGATAATAAACATTAAAATGTAAATGTGTTGTATTGTTATATGGTAATTAGTTGAAGTGCAAAATCTAGGTATATAATATTAAATGGTTAGCGTTATGGAAGATGCTGGTATACAGGTATACAAATATGTTTGTACGTTAGTATGTTTAATCCTTAAAAGTTATGATGACAATAATGTCAACAAATACATTTAAAACGAAAAAAATTATCCTGGTCTCGAACAGCGCAATGATCTGGAGATTTAGTCATTATAAGTAAAAGTCATTGTAAACCTTTTCTACTAAAGCATATCGAATTATTAATATTTTATTTATTGTTTCATGACATTGTGTCGTGAATAACTAGAACTACGAAGACTCATTTTGATTTGATGGTATTGGTATAAGATAATGTGGACACTACAAAAAGCTAGCTGAACATAAATTTAAGTCCGCTCAAACATTCCAAATCTTTATGGCGATTGACTTATGGAAGTCTCTTGCATAGTATGTGGACGGTAACCCGCTTTTGGTTGCTTCAAACACAATATTTAAGATACTTCTCAAAGAAGTAGATTTTGGCAGTAGCAAGCCCTTGAACTTTGCGAGATTTGTTACCAAAGCATAGCGGCGTACGGCTGTGCCTGGCACAGTAAAGTATAGCGTAACCCTGCACTTTTGATTCTGGTATTCATTTCGTGTTCAGGTAATAGAGTGGCACATGATGGATCCGTCCAAATTTTATCCGTTGTCACTAGTTACGTCTGTTGGTGTGCGCGGAATGTTATATCCACTGACTGTGGTGAAGACAAGGCTGCAGGTACGTATAGCTTTGTCGTACTGGATGGGGTGATTGGATTACGTGTACACGCCGAAATCACAATCGGAACAGGAAATTTGTACTGGAATCGGACTGTAAAATGTAAATTTCAGAGCCTATGCATTTTGCATATATACAGGGTTCTAATATATTAAGTATGCGCTAAATCAGTATATCTGTTTCAGAGTTTGTATAAGTTTTTATGTTTTTTGATAGTTTTCATGCCATACATGGCAAATAATTTCTCGCATAATTGCAATTATATATACAGCAGGGTGCAACCGGAATTACAATTTACCGGAACCGGAACCGGAATTTGAAAATTTTACCGGAACCGGAAGTGAAAAATGCATTTCACTAAAAATTTCATTTTAATCGTATTTTTTGCACTATTATTTGTGAAACAACCTTAGTCGAACATAGGTATTGATTTTATTTGTTGTATTTTAGATTGTCGTCGTCGACTGAAGTGAAATCCACCATCAATGGCTTATATTCGGAGTACAAGTGGCTTTCAAAAGAGATTCTTAAAAATTAGCAGAGTTAAGAAAACGGCCAAATTATAACACCGGAATTTTTAAATCCGGTAAAAAATTTACCGGAACCGGAAGGTGAAAAAAGCCGGAACCGTAACCGTAATTCCGATTGCACCCTGATATACAGGTTAGAACGATAACAATTACGATCAGGATCAGAACTGGATTTCAATGGGAATCGGAATTCATTTCGGAATTGTTGATAAGCTGTACCTGGCACTCTATGTCCATCAGGTTTCAACTGTATACCAAAAATTTCAGGAAGCCGGATACTCAATTGCATATTTCATTAAAAGTGTATATTATTTAATCACGCTAATCTAATAGTTTCCGTAACATTTGTACTAATTTTGTTGTTACAAAAGTTTTGGCATTAAACTTGATTCTTGGTCTGCGTATAAGGTTATGCTACACTTTTTACCGATATGTAAATATTCGGCAATGTATTATGCCAGAGCGGGATTTCAATTTTTACCGGATTTGAATAAAGGGTTGTACCCTGAGGTCGACCTGCCACGGTTTGAGGGTTGCGCTATATTTTAATTTTTGATAATAAGTTTTGCAGCGGCGTGCGGTAAAATTTTTACCGTGGCGCGCGTCGAGTATAGTGCAACCCTAAATGTCAATAATTGAAATTATTTAATTTCGGGACTATTTGGGTATTTTACACTTCTTGACCATTTAGCATACCGTTGTGCAGCGGAGAAATGCAGTCTGGTGCTATTCTACTTTTCGTATCATGAATTATAGATTCAAAAACAAAGCACTGTTTACCGTGGTACATGGGATGCATTTCGCAAAATTTATAGCTCCGAAGGACTTTATGGCCTCTATCGAGGCTACTGGATTAACACTGGTCAAGTTTTGAGCAGCATTGTGTACGTTACTGTCTATGAGCGTGTTCGATCACTGCTGAACGGGTATCCTGGTTTCAATTCGAGTAGCAGGAGAGCGCTTGTGGGTAAGTGGTTTTTTTTGGATTTTAGTGCTAAAAATAGAATTTATGTACAATTATGTGCAGCGTATGTTACCTCATGTCTGCTGTGGTGTGAATATCACGACTATTGTGTAGAAAATATTGCCTAGTTACTGAGGTTGTGATAGTTTTCAGTCGTGCGAAAGCTGCGTTTGCTTAAACACCTGGGTTTTTCTAGTGGAGGGGCCGTACACATCTGAGTTCCTCCTTCGATTCCTCTGTCCGTTGACATTCACCTTTTGCTAGCTCCTTTTGCAGGCAGCAATTATCTACAATTTCCAGATTCTTAAGTATAATTAACACCAGGTTTAACGTCGCGCATAAATTGTAAGTCCAAGTATCATTCCCAAACCGCAAATTTTTTATCTATATATACTTGATACATACGGAGCAAAGCACCAAGCGTAAAAACATGAACTGTAAGGTACAAGAACATTTCTTATCTTCCCCTACATGTTGCCTCCTCCAGTTCCTCTGTTTGGCAGTGTGGTGGCTCACCCTTCCTCTCGTCAGCAGCCTAGGGAACCCCAGAAACTTGTCACTAACCTCGGTACATACTTAATCCGTCTTGCAAAAATTGAAGCAAATTTTACATTTGCAAATTTCATGTTATCTGTGGCTACTTTTCAAGTTAACTTGATGATTCTCCGTTACGAAATTGTTCTAGAACGATATTTTAATTGGCATATTTGTCAAAATTGTATAATATGTCATCCAGTGGGTTCAGAAGTCGCTAGTAGACCTCGGCGCTTGATTTGCCGGGCTCTTACTGAGCCAAGTTTTTAATCCAATATTTACCCTGAGTCGATGCTTCTGAAAGCGCTGAATACGAATATGATGCTTCAATTATGCGAAAGTTTATAAAACACGTCGTTCTGTTTATATTTGCGTTATAGTATATCAAATAGAAGGCTCTAGTTTGATTCAACGTTTTACTTATTAACAGAAATATTATGTTTATATTGTTTGTGTAACAATAAGGCCCAATTTTGATAAAGCAAGCACATTCTTGTAGATTATTCAAGGGGCCCAGTACCGGGGCCATAGGTCTGGGTGCAGGCACCGCTAAAAATTTCGGCCCCGAGCAGGGTGCAACCGGAATTCCGGTTCCGGTTCCGGCATTTTTTCACCTTCCGGTTCCGGTAAATTTTTACCGGATTTAAAAATTCCGGTATTATAATTTGGCCGTTTTCTTAACTTTGCTAATTTTTAAGAATCTCTTTTGAAAGCCACTTGTGCTCCGAATATAAGCCATTGATGGTGGATTTCACTTCAGTCGATCATTGAAATCTAAAATACAACAAATAAAATAAAACCTATGTTCGACTAAGGTTATTTCACAAATAATAGAGCAAAAAATAAGATTAAAATGAAATTTTTGGTGAAATGCATTTTTCATTTTCTGGTTCCGGTTCCGGTAAAATTTTCAAATTCCGGTTCCGGTAAATTGTAATTCCGGTTGCACCCTGGCCCCGAGCCAGCTCTAATCGCCAGCAATATGATCTTTTAGTGTCATTGGCTATTTCAGGTGGTGGCTGTGCATCGTTACTTAGTCAAACATTTATAGTTCCGTTCGACGTTGTTTCTCAACATATGATGGTGTTGGGAAATCTTAAACGAAAGCATCCTAAAGTAATTTAATTTAGCAAGGTTCAAGACAACAAATTTATAAATATCTACGAACTCTGGTTTAAAAGTTTAGAAATTTACACTGAACACAAATATGTATGAGGTGAAATCAGCTTATTGTAAGCCTAGAAGACTCATTCATTAGCAAGAAAGCATAAGGTCGAAATAGGGTGTCCGTCAAAATTTGGTTCCTCTAGAACTCTAGAATCATGGTTTTATAATTTATTGTGGGCATTTTAAATCGGTTATTTGAAATTTTCAGGCTGCTAATATCGCTCACTCTGATGTGTTCGAGCTTGCGAAACGGGTCTCTACGGCGGACGGCTGGAGGTCTCGTTTCCTTGCACCTTTAATTATTCGTGAAATTTACGCCCGAGATGGGTTACGTGGATTCTTCCGTGGCTATTACGCATCAGTGATGTGTTATGTGCCAAATAGTGCGATGTTTTGGTCGTTCTACACCTTTTATGCAGGTTAGCAATTTTGGTTTGCAGTTGTTTTGTTTTTAAAGTTTTTAGTCGCGTTTCAACTGTCTTCTGTTGAATGTTTTTGTTACTTTTAGTAGGCATGTGCCGATTAATCAGCATCGGAATCGATAATAATTTGCGCTTTTCGTAAGTAACGACATATGCATCGGCACTGCCAAAAATTGCCGATTCTTTGCCGATACTTTTTGTGCATAACAGTCAGTAGAAATGGTATCAATTTTATTTCTGGGCTTATATCAGTGTGTCTGGTTAGCAAAACTGTTACCTCTCTTGCGGTTTTGTTTGAAAAAATTAATTCGAATGAACCGTTTTTATAAAATTATAATCGTTTATGATGGTTAGGGTTTAAGTCTTTGTATAATGATGTAATGTAGTATTCTATCTGTTGATTAAGCATGGTGTAACTAAAGTCTGAATCGGCATTTTATCGGCATCGACAAAAATTTTTTATCGGCACATCTCTCTTGTTTATTGTAATTTTGATGTTTTGATATTGTTACATATTGTAAAGTTTCAGTAGACATTTGGACTGCAATTATGCGTAACGTTTGAAGTCAGCGGCTAATTTTACTCGAAGGCATATATTTAGCACCAAAACGTTGAAAATTTAGTTTTATATTTGTGTTATTTTGCTACGTTCATTTTAGAACAATTCCATTCCATGAGTCCTAGTTATGTATCTCATTTGCTCATACAGTGCGTTGCTGCGCCAAGCGCCGGAATCACAACAACCGCCTTAACAAATCCTTTAGATCTGTTGCGTGCAAGGCTGCAGGTTAGTTGAATGTGTGAGTTTATGCCGATCACCTGTGAGTGTGTGCTTATGTATAGGATAGGTTTTATTTAGAGCTAACTTCTGTGGTCGGTTAAATGTTAAAATCTTGGCGATCTAAGATACGTTGTTCTGTGTTTTTTACGTTACAGGAGCCTTATATGCACGTCCGCTTAATTTTGTGATATTACGTTGCTTGAGAGTAAACTTTCATGCCCTTAAAAATTATTGGTATGTGCCGAACGTTTTTCTGGTTGCCTGTCATAGAGTAAGTTTAAGCTTTAGATATATTTTTTGCACAGGCTTAGGTATAAGCTCATTCTTACGCTTAGGCTTATGATTAGAAATAATGCTTATAATACTGTTACGACACTGTTCTATACATTGGCATATACTTCTAATATTGCATAGTTGTAAATGAACAGTGAAGGTCATACTTGTTTTATATAATTTCGAAAATGAAGAGAATCTTCTATTTTGGAATAATTTGTGTATAAATTGTGATTTGTTTTTCATACTAAAGTTGAATTTTATGTTTATTTGAATGTTTCAGGTAAATCGAACTCCATTCCTGTTAACCATAGATCGGTTGTGGACCGAAGAACATTGGTCTATATTCACTAAAGGCTTATCGGCCCGGCTCATATCATCAACAATATTCTCGACATTTATAATGGTCGGCTATGAAACTCTAAAACGGTTTAGTGTGCGCCCTGATCTGAAGGACAAAGTACATTGGTGACTAGTGCTCCCTGATAAATTATCCTACTGCAACATCCACAGTATTATCCGTACATCAGCTAACCACTTGGGTGGGTGATTAATAGACACTAACTATTTTGGCTTCAATGTGTTAACGGCTACCGAAGTTTTTTTGGATTGACTGTCATCACCCATCCTTCTCAACAAGGTACCTAGTGTACGAATGATATTGCGGAAGTTGCAATATTTCTGCAGAGATACTGACTAATCGGTAATTGCCACTGGGATTACAGAAAGATCAACAGGACCATATAGGCTATGGATTGTGACATTTTCGACTGTGATCTGTGTACGGTATATTTAAACAAGTTTGTTTTTTGCTTGAATGTAGGTCTGCACGAATTATTTGTTTGGTGGAAAATGGGTGTTGGTTGTGGGTTATTGTTGCCCCGGCTAACGTGAGCAGGGTGCGAAAGACTATTTTACAGTGCTTTCTAATCGCTAGGTGTGGCTGTCAATTTTTTTCGTAAGAATATTGAAAATATAAAAAAATTTTATCGCTTTTGTACCAAGTGGTTTAAAGAATTTGTTTTATCGCCTTTCAAGATTTAAAGAGAACAAGATGTTTGCTTGCAATTTGTGAAGTACTAACTTGTAACAATAGTTTAAATGGCGGAGTTTTTAGATGTTTTACTCAACTGACTGCAAGCTCTTGTTTTAAATATGGCGGTAACGATAGAATATTTCAATTGTATTTATTAGACTTGCTATAATGCTGACTTATAGCAGTAACGATTAATGTTATTGTCAGGGGCGCCCTCTGCATTGTTATGGAGCCTAAGACTAAACAAAGAATAAGAGAAAGCGATCAGCCTAAGCGTGCTTGCTGTCCAACGAAAAAAGTGGAACGCTTCTGAAAGTATAAAGTGTCGGATATTTTGTTTATTGGATAACAGATTATGTGTCGGACACAGTTTTTACTGATCGGTTATACCGATTTAATTGATAACAAAGTTAGTTTACTTAATTGCTTGCAAGCTTACTTAGACAGTTTTTGCTACTTAACTTCTAAGTAGATTAAGAATAAATAGGAGGGTAAGAAATTTAAGTTTTGATGTCCAGGCCGAAGTGTTGGAATGAAATTGTTATTGGCTTTTGCAGTAAGCCCCATGTACATATATGTCGCTGTAGACGAACCGTGTTTTCACGGACTGTATTGAGTAAGCTTTAGCGCTAAACTAATTTTCTGTTTGGGCCTAGGTTTATAGTTAGGCTTTAGGCTTAGGAATATGCCTATACTACTAATAAATTTTAGAACGCGTAAGTAAATTAACAAAATGCATTGAGTATTGTTAGATTTGACATGTTGTTTGACCGTTTTACGAAAGCCCTATTTTTATGATGATATATAGCGGGAGTAGAATACTTAAGCTCGAATACTTAAGCTGTGAAAAAATAACAAATAAACAGCGTAAGAAGTCTATTAGTTTTTGCATTTTATTAGGTAGTTTATGTATGTTGAGTTGTTTTCCCATGGATCTAGTCCGTATTAGCTCCCTTATCCAACGTGCGTGTATTTGTTAATGTGGTAATCAGGGTTCCAATAGGCAGTACATTTCACAGGGAGCAGGAACAGGAATTTATTTTGTAACCGAAAGAGAAATTGCAAATATTTCACACCACTGTATTGCTACTAATTGACTATAACGGAAAATAAAATATGCTGTTCATCCACGGTTTGTGTTTTCCATGACCAATTATTCAAGTCCTACAGAATATCGGTCAAATAATGTATATAATAAAACGGCATATTGCATTGTGCCTTTTGCAACCCTTGAATGAAAATTTGTAAACCTTTCGGAAGTTTCACAAGGCTTGAATTTTTGTTCACATCCGGTTCTGACCAAATTTGCATAAAGTTTGGCGTTGTTGTCAGGGTGCAACCGGAATTATAAAATACCGGAACCGGAAAGTTAAAAAAATACCGGAACCGGAGCCGGAACGGGAAAATAAAAAATACTTGTTACCGAAAATTTATTTTTAACGCTATTTTATCGCTTTTAATGCTGCAAACACACCATTTATAATGCCAAAATCCTGAAACAAATGCTGTAGGTGGAAACATGATAAATATTGGAGCATGGCATAAATTTAAAATTTCGGCAATACACAGACGGACAATTTTAGAGAAATAAGTTAGAATAATATGTCAATTTTTCTTAAATTTTCAATACCGGAAAATTCCGGTGAAAAAATACCGGATTTTTGACCGGAACCGGATATTGAAAAATACCGGATTTTCGTACCGGAACTGGAATTCCGGTTGCACACTAGTAGTTGTTTATGTTAACAATATATAGCGAGAAAATCTTCAAAAGGGAAACTGTTTAAAAAATGCAATTTTTTCGTCAATGTAACAAGGATAATGTATGTATTTCTGTAGATATTTTACACTTTTGATATTTAAAGTAAAAAGTTTGTTATCTTTTTGCTTTGATGTTTTAAGTTTTACTGCAAGCCACGATGTTCTGTTATAGCCGCAGCAGCTGAGACCATATGAACGCCGTATATATACTTGGTCACATTATCGCACATGTATATGCCACTTTGTCAGTACGTTATAGACAGGACATCTGTTTTCTCCTGAGTGTGTCAGATCAGAAGGGACTCCGCTAATTACATATATAATACAGAGTTTGTCCGAATGGACTCTTTTTAGCGATTACATGGAGTCTGTCCGAAGGAACTCTTAAGATTAAACTGAACCGCTGTATATCATATGATATTCGTTGTAATTTTGGAATATATATTCGCATCCCACAGTATCACGTGACATACCGACTTTTGGACACATTGAACATTTGAGAACGTTGGTTTGTAAACTAATGTCATATGATATTCGAGTTTTGTCTGTATACCCAATATAACAGCCTGAATTTTAACATTGACGTCGAATCAACATGGGACATACCATGACCCGCCTGCCCGGTTATAACGTGAATCCCGCATTAGGCTTAGGTAATATGCTTATATGTACTATACCGTAACGGCCCTGTTCTATATATCGGCCATCGTTTATGACTAATTTTGAGCATAATTAAAAATAACAGTTCCCGGTATTTCTGTAAAGAGAACCGAAACGAACACAAATTTTAATCGAAAACAGATATCTGGTTGCGCCGTGCATATCATAGATGGGCACCACTGGATATCCGGATATGAACAATATCCGGATATGTATCCGAAAAGAAATATGTATCTGGATATCTGAAACGCTATTGTGTAAATTTTTTTGACTAATTTGGGTTTCACCACTAAAATATACTTTCACTTTTTGTGAGCTTATGTGTACTACTGCGGAACCAAAAATGAATTTTCAACAGTTCAGAAATCTATAATTTTTTATGTGTATATTGGAGTGCAAGAGCGACGCGCCGAGTTGAATTGCGTCATTTTTTTGCTGTTTAATGATCAGTTTAGGTCATCGGATTTACTATTAAAAGTTTCGAATTCCTTTTGATTAAAAACAAAAACTAAGACTATTAGGAAGCTTTTTCCGTCAAAGGACTGAAACTAATTTAGGACCCAGCTTACGTTACTTCAAAAAATTTTTTTACACAATAGCATTTCGAATATCCGGAAATCCGGAGAAATATTTGTTTCTGTGTACATACCCGGATATTTTTCGTATCCGGATATCCGGTGCCCATCTATAATCGCATGTACAATGCGAATAAAGATCGTAGGGCTGAGGGTCGACTTCGGTAGGGTTCTAAGTTTTAAAAGACAAATTTTGTTTTGAAAAGTTATAAGTACTTATTCGTTTTTATTGCGGGACAGTTGGACAACGGAAAAGTTGGACAGTTGGACAGCGGAAAAGTTGGACAGTTGGATGGGGGGACAGTTGGACAGCGCTAAAGTTGGACAGTTGGACAGCGTTACAGTTGGACAGCGGGACAGTTGAAACGCGGGACAGTTGGACAACGAGACAGTTGGACAGCGGGACGGTTGGACAGCGGAACAGTTGGACAGCGGGACAGCTGCGCACGCAACAAGGAAATCCTCCTCCACATACAAAAATTTTCTTTAATTGGATTCTCAGAAGCAGGATGGACTAGAATATACAGTGTTCTTTTGGGAAGCAACGCTTTTCTCGCCAATTCAGTATTTAGGTACAAACGTTTTTGTTTACTCTTAAACACACTGACGGATTTAAGGGCCAATGTTACTTTAAGGGACGTAACAGTATAGTTTAAGCGTATTCCTAAACCTAAGCCTATGCGTTGCAAAAATGTGTTCCTAAGCATAAGTATAAGCAAAAAATGTAATCTAAAATCTAAACCTACTCCTTTATGGACCCACCAGAAACCTGGACGCCCCTTAAAGTAACATGGGCCGATTTAATGATGGAAACTCCGGCCTAGACCCCACAAAAAGTTCATAATCAAGTATTAAGGTAAAGAACTAAAACTGTGTTAATAGCCTTTTTGCTCGCTAGTTTTTCCATTATTAAAATCACACATCCATCCGTTGCAAAATTCGTGCATCCGCCATACTGCTTAATAGAACATATTTTGAGATGCTGGTCGAAGAGCAATGAACGTCAAAAAATTCAGTATTCAGACTATTTATAAATGCGTGTTTTAATGCGATAAGCAAACTTCTTATAAATACCTATTCATCACGTTAATCACGTTGTTTGCTTTTTTAAATTGACGTTTTAACAGTATTTAAATGTCAAAAATTGGTTTTAACTATTTTTTGAGAAGTCAAGGCAATTTAACATGGAAAAGTTGCCCTTAAGTTATAGCTAAACGCACTGAACAACACAAATAAATTGAAAAATATTTCACTACTGAAATTGCCGCAAACCTCCGTCAAAAATTCGACCACAACCGAAAGTTTTGAGACTTTGAAAGCGTGAATTCTTAAAGTTTCTGAAAAATACGTCGCCCACTTTTAATATATGAATATATACGGAAACATGTATAAGCATAAAATGTACCAAAGGCTAAAATAGTGACGATTCATATTCTAGTGTATAGCGAGTAAAAGATCCTTCTGAAAGACAGCTGAGCATTGAAAATTGTGGCAGGCGAGTGCATGGATGTAAATAAACCGTATACTGTTGCGGCGCATCGGTAAAATGCTGATGCATATGTGGTGCTTTCATATACAGCCACGATATGAATATGGAAGAACCAAGATCATATGTGCATGTTGAGGTTTGTTAAAAGACAAAACGTAACAGTAAAAACTGATACTGTATTGACCCGAATAAGAGGGGAGTTCCCATTTTGAGTACGAATCAATAGGAGTCCGTATCCCTAATAAGAGTCCGTAAGCGGATAGAGTTCCTAATCCTTAATTAGAGTCCATAAATATCAATTAACCCTAATTGTAGCGGATAAATGACTCCAGGACCAAATAATTCGAGTTCGAAACTTTAAAGCGTACTTAAATTTTGAAAGTACATTCCTAAGTATAATGTGGGTTAAAAATAAATAACAGTCCGTAACCGAATAGCAAGCTGGAGAGGCCAAATAAATATCAGTCCCACCCTCTTATTCGGGTCACTACAGTAGCTGATTGTGAAGCGGCGTGGCTCAATAGTAGTTTGCTGTACTAAAAATCTGTCGGTCACCAGATTGAAAGCTTCTAAGAACGCCCCTCATTTCCAGCTGCACGAAAATATAAACTGTCGTTAATAGCATTTTTACCGACAAATAGGAACTAACAACTGACGTTTAGCTATGATTACATTTCGGGAGAGTAACTTACAAGTAAGACTTTTGATCGTTGCAGTGGTACTAAATGTCGGCCCCACAGTCAATCAACCATCACTTTAATTCTATGTTAAGATGTACGATATGCACGATGTAAAATCCGATAAGTTGATTAAGTACTCTGAAAGCGAATTAGTCTGAATTCCGATCAGTTGATTTATTAACTCAGAATGAGTTGAATCAATTCTGAATTTGAGTGGATTCAGTCTGAGGAAATCAACTCTCGCTGGAATTTACAGTGTAGTGTAGAGCCCTTAGCGAAAATTTTACTGTGAATGCGATGGTATTCGAAATCTCGATGAATCCGCTAATCGTTGAGCTGCGCAGTCTTATGAAGTTTTTCTACGGAGGTTCTATTTATGCCGTAAGTATTCGTACTACATGATACGCATATGAATCCGACGCAAAAGCGCCTGCCATTCTCCAATCGATCTCGCTAAATAATTCTAAGTTCAAGCAGTACCATATAGAGTTCCTTCACGAAAGTTTAGCTGTGGATGCGATTAGACTTGATCCCACGACGTACGGATTACCGATACGCTGCTCTAATGACTGGCCTATACAGCCATGCTTTTTTTTGCTACAATGGTTGTATATATTTTTATATTTACTCTATTTGAGTTTTTGTTCCACATTAATTCAAGGGTTTGTGCACATTTTGTCCATTAAACATACATTGAGTATAATTAAAGACATATTTAAGATTTTTTTTATCACAATATAAGGTTGAGTTTATCGTCGAGTTTTCATACTATCTCATCATTGTCGTATTTTAAAAACAATGTTATGCAGAATGACGGAAAGTTTATAAACCGTACCGGAGCAGGCTAGGACGGGGCCCCGAAACATTTTTCAAATTTTTTGTTTAAAATCTTGTTTGAGTGGAGGCCCTCTTTAGGGTGCCCTCCCAAATGGGGGCTATGAGGGGTGCCTGGTCCGGCCCTAGTTATAACTTTAGGGTAACGCTACACTTTTTGATACTTTTACGTTTAACCGGAATAGTTCGTCACCGTACGGTATCATACACAAACTACCAGCGTCGGATCGTGAAATTTTTGACGGGGGGGCGGGTTGTCAAAAGTAATATGGAACGTAATTTTAACTCTGTGGTATATTTGTGCAAATTTTCTGAAAGAGAAACACAGGTAGCAACCTTACCATTTTATCACATGAAATATTCTAACGGGGCGTACGCCCTCTACCCCCTCTGAATCCACTAGTGCAAATTACCCAAGAAACTTGATTGCCTTATGTCGCTGTGTGGCGCCATGCCGCGCCGAGCGATAGCTATTGCTCCAAAATACTGTTGTGGCATCAAAAGGGGTCGGCGGTGGCCGACTTCATATCCAATTGCGAGGCTCCGTCCAATTCTATTTCAAATCCAGTCCGTTTTAGGATTCTGGTTAAAAAGGCGTTTTTTCAGGGTATAAACGGATAGCGAGATAACGGAAACGGATACTGATCAAAGCAAAGGAAACGGAAAACGGATATTGAAGTACAAACGTTTCAAAAATGTTTTATTTTTCTGCATACACAATTGAGGCACACCGGTTTTTTTCAAAAATATTGAACAAAAAAGTGTGGATGAATCGGAATTTTTAAGGTTTTGGGTGAGTTTTGTGATTTTTTACATCATTTCAAACAAATGAAGCATATTGGGATTTATATACGTAATTTCGGAATCAAAAACGGATATCCGGTTACACCGTGGATGTTAATAGTGTTTATTTAAATTTTACAATTTTGCATCGGTGACGTGGATCCATTCTAGACGTTGGGGCGATATCCAATGATCAGTAAAAATATTTTATGAAAAACTGATAAGGGGTGCGCCGCTATAACTGTGTTATTGCCAGCCCCCAGTGAAAGAAATGTCAGGATTAGCTTCTGCTTTATCGGCGCCTTGCTTGCGTCTGAAAAAATTTTATTGAACATACAGGTAATATATTGGAGGGTGGAAAATGTTACACTACCAAAATTGATACCGTGTTGTCCCAAGAAATTTGTATTATTTAAAAAATTCAGGGCTGTGATAAGTTGGCTGGTACACATCAAAATAAACATCACATATTTTGGACGGTACGATAACCTTTGTCTCCCTTTACATCAGGAAACACCTGTTATTTGTTGAGGGGTGATAGTATAGGTTCTTTGAGTTCTTGAGCCAAAAACATACGTCATTTATCACAGCTCATAATGACGGAAACAGGAGCGTCCGCAGAAAATTATATTTGGGGGAATACCGAATAATTTTGGAAGGACCCTACAATTGCAATATATACAAGATAGTTTACTTTTAGACCGAGTCAATTTGGGGGCACCTGAAAAATTGCGGGGAACGGCCGTCAATGCCATCCCTTCGTGGGGATGCCCTTGATTGGAAAGTTGTTTATGTTTGTTATTTTAAAGGTTGTCTCACTTTGTTTAAATAAGAGTTGTTCGTTGAAATTTTGTAGCTGGAAAATCGTTAAATTTTAACCGATACATAAAGAATGTTAAACACTAAGGCAAATTTTGTCGAGGTATTCCGAAAAGTCGGAGTTGAAATTATTTTAAAAATTTATGTATCTTAAGCTGTATATATTGTTTTAGTAGAAACAAATAGCGCATGTGAATTATGGTGTATGAAGCATTTTATTACTCAACCAAAGTCATAGGTCGTCAAGTTCAAGTTCGAATTTATTGGTTATATAGCATTGGTTCAGAGACAAAATGGCTATGGAGAATGAGCTTATACTTAAGCCTAACCCTAAACATAAGCAAACAAAATAGTATAAAGCTTAAGCTTACGCTATTGCACTCCACCGAAAAAACGTTCAACCCCTGATTTTTACATGGACTATAAGTTTAAAGCCTTAGACCCACGTTATTAATAGGTGCTACTGCACTTTTAAAATAGTGTCGTTGTCTCTCCTACTAGGAGAATGAATTTGTTATAAGCCATGAAATTATTTTAATTAAATCAGTATGATTTCTAAATTTGAACAAACCTTTCGTGCGCATATTAATTTTGTGTCAAAGTTGATTTTTTTGGATTGAAAATGTTGAGGAAAATAAAGTTGTTCAACCGTACAGATTTATCTGATTTGTCGTTTTTGATATATTTTAAAAATTAATAGTAGCTTAGAAAACAAATGTTTCTTTTCATAATGTTGTAATAACCAATGTAAAAAGAAAAACAGTATCTGCTCATTAAGGTATAAAATTTTGTTAAAAGAATGACAACGACACGAACTTTTCCGAAACTGGAAATGTAAAAATGCCGTGCCGGCCGCAAGTGTATATATTAGCTTCAGACTTGATTCTAAATGTAATTGGCTATTTTCATGAGTTCATAACATTCAATCGGCGGTTTTAACCGTTTAGCCAATAAGGTTTCAACAGAAAATAACTTTTACTACTCAGCCTGGTTTGTGCAATACGCAAAAGTTAGCGAATATGCAACAATATGCATGCAAACTTTTTTCACAGACAATCACGTTTCTGTTCTAAGAAAATATTGTAAACAAAGTAATGCTGGAACGTTGCCCAAAATACCTACGTAGGTGGGACATTTTAGCTTTAATTATATACATAGATAGATTTGACGTGCTTTTCCCAATACTATTAGATACACTTGCGGATCCAGTGGGGATCCTCCAGACCTACGCCCCCTAACAGGAATCAAAACCGAAGCTTCGTGTTATAATATTTAGTACTAAAATTGTGTATTGCTTACCGCTAGCTTCGCTTCAGAGTTTTTTGCTATTATATATTTAGGTGGTCCGACACAAATTTTGGATCCGCCACTGGTTATAAAGCTAGCATCTGTAGGTTTCAGCGCATTCGCTATTGAAAGCATACACTACATGCGTGCGATTGTCTAAAAATCAAATTGCAATAACCATTTTGCAAAGCTGGCCTTAATTCAGGATCCACTGTAAATTCCAGTCAGTTGATTTTAACTCAGAATACAGTTCAATCACTCAGTCTGAGTTACGACTATCACAACTCATAATTCTGAGTTGATTCAACTCATTCTGATTTAATCAATAAACTTCCCATAATGAATTCAAGTCAGTGAGAAACCACTCAACTCAGAGTTAAAGTTTACCGTGATTAACGATATTCGTTGTAGTGGATTAACAATAAAACGTATCTTAGGCTCTGAAGGAGTGTGTTAGCCTCAGCCCCAAGCATTAAATGAGTAAACCGATTTTCAAATTGAAATAATTCAATTTGATTTAATTGCAAAATTATATCATTTTGACGTTGCTTTTAAGTGATTTTGAAAGATTTAATTAAGATGGCTAAGTATAAAAGAGGTCATATCTGTTATAAAATTAAACGGATGTACTTAATACCGAGGTCATGCTTTTGTATTCTTTAGCGAATTTCTTACACAAATCATTTTGGAGCTGCCTGCCCTGTTTTCGTGTACAGTTTTCGAAACAAAACTAATTACTAATTCGGAAATGATATTTTTAAGCGATTTGGTCCAATGTATAGAACAGGGCCGTAACAGTAGTATAAGCATATTCCTAAGTTTAAGCCTAAGTGTAAGAATGAGCTTATACCTTAACTCAGAAAATTGTCTCTGAGTTGATTAACAATTTACTCATTGGAATTTACAGTGAGGTACGGGGACGGACGGTGGCGAACGACGCTGGAAACCATCAAAAAATTTTAAAAATATAGCGCCACCCTGGGTCCCAACGGAATTCCGATTCCGGCTAAAATTCCGAAAAAATTTGGATTCCGATCCCGACTGGCTTCCGTTCCGATGCCGGAATTCAGATTGTTCGGTTTTGAGTTTTTAAGCTGATTGAACTTAAATTTTGCCTATTTTTATTTGTTTGCAAATCTGTTTGTTTTTGTTAAGTATTATCGATAGCAGAGTAAATTATTTCGCGGATTGTCAAAATGTGACTGTGATTGAAAACTTTAAGCTCTACCATTAAACGAATAACAAAATATGAACTTAAAATTCTACTTCATAGCGGCAAGCAGTGATGTGGCCCCACTAGTTGTCAAATATAGCTCGATATTAGGTTCAACAGTATCCTTACTGTAGTGAAAACGACACTCCAGTGAATTGGTTAATTTTCAAAAATCTGGTTCCTGTTATTTATGATTTTATAAGACTTCATATTTAAAGTTTTGAAATGATCAAAATGCTTAACTGCATTTAAACTTTAAGCCAAGTTGTTCATGTGTTTTGAGAATTGACTGGCTGCTCTTATAATTGTCAGGCCTCCATTGATATCATAATTTTACATGTTAGTAGATCGCTGATACAGTTAGCTATACAAGCAATTTTTACTGCAACTGTGAACAATACAGACAAACTTACTGCAACAAGAAGTCGAAAGTCGTACACTTTAGTTTTTGATATAATTACTAAAACTTAAATTCCGATTCCGATTGGGGTTCCGGCAAAAAAATTTGATTCCGATTCAGATTCCGCTTCCGACAAATTTTATTTCCGATTGGAGCCCTGGCACCACCACTTATATTAAGGGGCGTTGAGTGGGGTATGCTGAGAAAGTTTCAATGTCTTTTTATGCCTAAGACACTGAAACTATATTTTTCAGAATATTTGACTGCATTTTAGAATTATAAAAATCATGCAATTGAATTGCTATTACTGTTTTGATCTGTTCGATTAATAGGCACTAAGCATGTAAAATGTGTAATTTATTTCCATTGGCCTAAACGTTGTATTTTAAATTTAGTTGTATTTATGCTTTTCTTTTAGCTCACACTGTTATTAGAAAACCACTTCGATATATTTGGTTTATTACCAGGTATTCTTTCATGTGCAACTGGCATTAATGGTTTAAAAGAAATA
Organism: Enoplolaimus lenunculus; assembly: GCA_030248215.1. Classification (NCBI taxonomy): domain Eukaryota; kingdom Metazoa; phylum Nematoda; class Enoplea; order Enoplida; family Thoracostomopsidae; genus Enoplolaimus; species Enoplolaimus lenunculus. Next base: position 102,804 of record JASANG010002850.1, read on the forward strand.
CACCAAAATGGGAGCCTAGCCAAAGGGGCCCAAGGGTCTGCCCCTCTGGATGATTTTTGGCCCCCGTATTAAGAAATTTGAAACTTTGCTTGTAAGTCATCGAAAACCCTTGCATACCCATCCTGAAAATTTTTTAACCCGCCACACTAGCAAGATGAGCTGGCTACGGGGCTGCACCAGAAAGAACCGCAGTATGGTTGCTCAGTCTCACTCTGGTTTGATAAATAATTCTGCCACCTGGATAAGTTTTAACCTTTGCTTTTTGTCGTCGGAAGTATGTCCTTTTTACAAATGTTTTTGTCCCCTAGCTTTGTGGGCTGGCTACGGGACAGGCCGGAGCTTGAAGAAGATGCTTAGAATGGTTTTAGGCTAATTTTGTTTTCGTTATATGTTACTTATACGGCAAAGTACTATGCTATACCTTTACCAGCACCATAAACATGGTCGGACGTTTGAATAAAGCTTATCTTTATCTTGTCACCTAAAGTTTATTTTGAAACAATTGAGTGTTATAGACGGAGCAAAAAAAGTTATTAAACTTAATAAAAGCAAAACTTTAAGACTGTCAAATCTGTTTAAAATATTCAATAAATAAACTGTTGACGTTTGTGAAAAAAATTACAGCGGCGCAAGAAAGCAACAAAATATAATTTTGTTAATAGGCGTTACACGTTTTAGTAAAATTTTTCGTGTTGCATATTTTTGCTTTATGCTTCGTCTTTTTAGTTTTCATAATTATGTAAGTATACATATATCTTCACTCTCGAAGTCTCAAGGGTCACAAACTCTTTTTGTGTAATTTTTGAGCGAAGTAGTCGGTTCTTGGACATTGTGCAACCACAGACAGGGCCAACGTTAGGATGGTCACAGCGTCCAAAATAGGACCGAGGGGACTCCCACTAAAATGTTTCACACCTTTTTAACTTCGTGGTCCAAGAAAAAAATATTCTTTCCCAAAATGGAATCCCCCGTTTGTCACACCCTCAATTTGGCGTTTGGAGAGCGTTTCTGCCGGCACTGCCCACGGATTTCGAGATTTTCAAATTTAACCATAACTTAGGTTTAGAATTAGGCATAAACTTACTTTAGACTTGCCACAGCAACGGCAAAAGTGGTAACTACATTATACATTTATTAATTTTTGACATATTCTAATAAGCAAAGGCCACAGGATAATTTTTAAACATGGTGGTTGCAATTCGACGCTGAAATATTTTCAATGGATGCCCCCAAATAATTTGTTGAGGCCCCACGTATTCCGCCGATGTCGTTGGGTCCTCCAAGGCCACACTGTTGCGCGCCCTGTACATTGTAGGTGATAAAAAACAGTCGAATTTATTTGCAAAATATAATCTGCGTACGCCTAAACAGATTCCATGTTTTAGTGCGTCTGAAAGTTTTGGTTTGGAATGGTTAGACTTTGTACTAATTTTCTACTAGGGTGACTATAGTGGATTCTTTGAGGTTCAGTCACTCGATGGAAGGGTGTTTTGAAACCGCGAGGTGCCCTTTGGAAGCGTAAGCAGGTGATGGCAGCCTCGGAAGTGCTCTGCAAAAAAATACATCCGAAACGATACTTCGAGACACTTTTATGAATTTTTATAACTGGATGTCGACGAACACTATATTATGGTCACAATATGTACTCAGTGATTTATCCGAAAAAATGGCAGAATAGAGCATATTCTGTGTCCACTGCGTTCGTTTGCCGTAATACCTTGAAGGGTAACCCGTGAGAGAAACGAGAAAAAAGCCAGAAGCATTTTAAAACTATGACAGTTTTGTATTGGCGGGCTGGGTCAAACCTCAGGGAGCCAATTCAATAGTGGCATTTTTTGGTCATTTATTGGTATAAACTTACAATTTTTTCAAAACCGTTCATTCAGTGCAAATCCATAAATGTATGCTCAGGTTCATTCAAATATTATGTTCAAATTTCACTTTAGTGTCTATTACCTAACAAATTAAATTGTCTTTTCGGGGCCCCGTACGAGCCCCACGAGTTAAGCTCTCAAGTTTAAATCTAAACGCAACAGTAAGCGTAACCCTAAGCTTAATTTTTAACCTAAAACTGGGCCTTCTTTCAAATCCTATAAGCGAAGCTCACAAAAACAGCATTTCTTTGTTCAAATATTGGATCATCGCTGCAACGAGACTGGCTGCGTCGCCTATTAGCTCGCATCTTTAACTAATCCAAACTTGTAAGCTAATTTATTCTATAAATTTAGCTAACTTTGGTATACCTATACTGAAAGTGATTTAGTTTATTTCATGGTGATTTTGTGTTGCTCCGTACTCAAACTGGGTATACAGTTTAAATAGAACAGCTGCTAAAATAACTAATGCATGTCGTAGGCATATCTCCTATTTTCCAATCTTCGCTTAATGTGTACCACTAACGCCCAAGCTTATCGCTCACTTTGCTGACAAGTTTTATTTCCGCAACTATATTTTGCAACAATTCCTTTTTATACAAATTTCAACCGCCACTGCTTAGAATGGCAGGTTGGTCTAGGTCTGATAGATGTTTTAGTCTGAATAGCAGATTGGCCACGGCATATATAAGGATACTACTATGACTTATTCTTGTTAGATTATATTTCGGATTTCCTTCTAAAAATAGTTTCGTTCAAAAATTTAGAATACTTTGTTTCACATGATTTATTAGCACGTTTTGGAGGCGGAATAAAGTATACTTACAGCATAAGGATAACTACTAACAATAATATGGAAAACCTTTTAGCTCCGCCGATATACTGTGTGACTCAATCTAGGGCGCAAGAATTTTAAAATGGTAGGTATTGTTGAACTATAGCTCGTCGAGATCTGTGAAATAAGTGGCATTTCAGAAAATCTTTAATGAAGTATATTCTCAACCATATTAACGATTGAGTGACATGGGTTGTACAGACCCGTAGCCAGCTCGCCTCTTATGGAGGGCTATTAATACAGTTTCTGAAGCCAGCTGAAACTCTAATAGTACAAGACAAATTTAAACAGTATATAACAAGAATGAATTTCGCTACGCAACGTCCATCCCCAGTTATAGTTTGTAACCCTCTGGCTCAACAGGCATCACAACACAACGCCGATATTTTTTCTGCCGGCCAAATCACATCAAGTATGGCGCCAAACCATATATCACAGTTTTACCCCTTGAACAACAAGCCAAATGCCGAAAATATTTATTCATCATCGGAATGCAGCTGTTGCCCGTATGGATTTCATATCGATCGTGGATTTGTCGAATACGCTTTGGTGCGAGCACAGAAGAAAGAACCTGTACTCACCTGGAAGGAAGCTTACGGCGGACAAAGTGGTGCTACCCCGGAAAAAACAAAGTTAAGGGGACGCACCTTGCGCAAAGTGCGCGGAAGCTTGAAACGCAACAGTCGAAGTGTAGATGCTTTTGATTATGATGGTTTTCATCAGGTAAGCCCAACTTTTTCAAGTATCGGTTTTACGGTCCTGCCTAATTTGCGCCTCAGTTTGGTCTGGGGTTAAAAGACTGGGTTTTATCTTTGGGACGGTTCTAGCAGTGGTATAGCGAGAAATTGGAATTTAGTGATAATCTGCATTTAAATGACTATCACAATTGGTTCTTCAGACAAGATTGGCAAACCGTTATCGATGATTCGATAATGCTGTCTTCGCGGGGACCCCGGTGTCGTCTAACATGTCAGAATGCCACACTATATAACTTGAGATTCGCCCAGGCAAGGCAAAATATTTGGCCCTGAAGGATAATCGCGATGCCACCCCCAATCCGTGCATTTTGGCCTGCCTATTTCTGGCCCATAGGTCCAAAGATTTGACCTTCCTTAAAAAGATTACGAACCCCAAATACTAAATTAAAAATACACGTATATTCGCGGTTTCATGCCTGCTGATTTAACTCTAATCACGGAAAAATAGTCGACCTTAATAGACTCAAGCTAAATCCTCAAGGGAGTGAAACGTAAACTCTATATTCTAGACGGTTCTACGTCCAAAACGGCCTTTTGTCGGGCGGCCTTATGTCCGGACGGCCGTTTGTCCAGGTTGCGTTTTGTCCGTAGACGTTGCAAAGCTCTGCGCCTTACGCGAAACAAAAAGTTCTGAAAAACAACTCAGTGTTTCCTATTCACTGTTTAAACACACCAGCAAATTCTGGATCCATCCATGAAGTATAGTAGGTCTGTGAAAAAAGCATGAAGCGGGCACTAATTCGATCGCATTTTCGCAAATCTTATGGAAGAAATGGTGCTAAACTCGGCATGCCATAATGCCTGAATTCGATAATGTTGTTAAGAGGGCAAATCGTTGGACGGGGGTAAAAATCGGCATGCAAGAATGCACTAAACTCGGCATGCCATAATGCCTGAATTCGATAATGTTCTTAAGTGGGCAAATCTTGGACGGGGGTAAAAATTGGCATGCAAGAATGCACTAAACTCGGCATGCCATAATGCCTGAATTCGATAATGTTCTTAAGAGGGCAAATCGTTGGACGGGGGTAAAAATCGGCATGCAAGAATGCACTAAACTCGGCATGCCATAATGCCTGAATTCGATAATGTTCTTAAGAGGGCAAATCGTTGGACGGGGGTAAAAATTGGCATGCAAGAATGCACTAAACTCGGCATGCCATAATGCCTGAATTCGATAATGTTCTTAAGAGGGCAAATCGTTGGACGGGGGTAAAAATTGGCATGCAAGAATGCACTAAACTCGGCATGCCATAATGCCTGAATTCGATAATGTTCTTAAGAGGGCAAATCATCGGACGTGGGTAAAAATTGGCATGCAGGAGTGTAAGGATTTAATCATATTTTTAAGAGGGCCAAATTTTTAGACAGGGGTCAAAAATTGTATTTACTTCCCTGGCCAAATATTTACATTGGCAAGGGGAGCGAAATCCAGGCGACATCCTGCCATGTTACACCAGCTTCGATGGTCGCCTATCGGTATGCCCCAATCTTCTTTGGTAGCAGTAGGACTGTTTCAAAAATTATAAATTCCGTAAAAGTTTACCGTTTAAAAGGATACTCCATATAAACGAAGGATATGCAGGCGCATAAACACTTCGAAATACGAATTTTCAAAACCGCATCTTCCTACAGCGTTCAATCAAACAGCCCTGGGATCCGAATTTTTTAATCAGGGACAAGATTGTTTGTCACCAGTGGTAAATTAGATTTTGCTGATATAGAAATCATTTTGTGTCAAAAAAATTTTTTCGCTATGGCGTAGTGATGTCTATGTGGTGTGTGTCAACGCCTCGTGTGTCCACGTAATTTTGACGGTGAACTCAAGATGGAGTAGAAACTTACTTTCACACCCCGACAGGCCGCAAAGCTCTAGGGCCCATATTTTTCACATCTTATGGCGCCACATGTAGTGATCCGAATAAGAGGGAAGACTGATATTTGTTTGGCTTCTCCAGAGGGTACCCCTCTGTTATTCGGTTACGGACTGCTATTTATTTATAACCCACGCTCCGCCGCCCTTCGTTACCGATAAATATCCGGTACTGCAAATCAGTTGAATTAAACATTTGTTTTGTAGTAAAAGCCTGAGCGATACGGCAAGGTTATCAGTACTTATGAACGTACTTTCAAAACTTAGGTATGCTTTAAAGCAGCGAACTTAATTTTATTTGGGCCTGGGTTATTTACACATTAATATAAAGGGCAATTGACATTTATGGACTCTAATTAGTGCTTAGTGACTCTATCTGCTTAAGGACTCTTATTAGGGATCCGGACTCCTATTGGTTGGGATTCAAAATAGGGACCCCCTCCTCTTATGACCCATCTTCTTGTTCGGGTCACTACAGTATCACCAGTTAGTGACAGATTTTTAAAAAGATTGACTCCTGTTGTTGCGGATCTCAAAATTTGATCATAAGCAGGGTAAATCTAATTGGAATATGCGGATGTGGAATTTCAAAGCTGAATATTCACCGATTCGAAAGTTACAAGAGCTATTATTAACTGGCGATAGGTGCTACACACATTTGAGAATACGGGCATAAATTTTAGTCATCACTGGCCTACGTATCACGTTGTTAATAACGTCTTTCGGTTTTCAACGGGTTGCGCTGTACTTTACTGTGCCGAACGCCACCGCGCGTCCGCTATACGTTGCTAACAAAAACATTGGCTAAATCTATTTAAAAGTGCGCGCCAATTTTTAATAAACAACATTTATGTCCCGCGGCGGCGTCCTGCGACGCCCGGCAAGTATAGTGCAACCCGAATCGTTCCACTCAACAGTGCCGTTATAAACAGTCGAAAATAGTATGCTTCTGCATAACCGTGTTGGTTTTAGCGTTTTTAAAAGAGAAAGACTCTCAGTGTTTTCTGCGTGTCTTTATGTCTAAAATGATGTATTTACACGAGCAAACGCCCCTGTCAATTAGTTTAGGGTTAAAAATTGTCTGATGGAGAAAAACTGTAATGTGCAAGAAGCATCTACTGTTAAGTTCTTTGTTAGTTTGATAGCTATGTATTATAGTTAGAAAAAAATATTTACGTTCAGATACTATGGGTTCTCAGCGGGAAATACGCCAAAACGTATCCACATGGATTCCAAGGGCCTGAGGGGAGAAGTAAATCAGATGCGTTGCCCCTGCGAATGTATCGAGCATTAAAAAATGTAATGTTAAAAAAATTATTGCTCCCTCTATATATGCTCTTGCGGCTTTTCTAGCTTGTGATCCAGTATTTCAAAGTGCTGATTGAAATATATATGTTTATGTATGTATATATGTATGTATATATTGTTACTTGCCCAACGTGTTTTACATCGCCAACATCTTAGAACAATACTGTACCGACTACAATGTTTACATTCGGCAGCCACTGCGGATTATGTTGTCCTAGTAAAATTTTGTACTGAACAAAAATTAGTCGAAACGATGGACGTAACCAGGGTATTTGGAGTGTAGAGGGCGGTGTATAAGACGAATATAGTTTTGTTTTTAAGTCTGCGTCAGCTAAAGTTTTAGTTATTATATAACAAAAATGCACTTGCCAAAGTCTACCAAGGATGCCACTGCACCTTGGCAATCTTCTGTCTACATAAAATGGTTACAGCGACGTATCGCAGGAACTTTTTGCTTTGTTTGATTGATCTCTACATAGCGAGTTGCTTTGAACAGCTTTATCCAATCAACAGCTTCGTTGAATCCGAAAAATTCGCAAATCCTGCTTAAATAGCAACGTAGCCAGCAGTCAGTTTTCGTTCGTCTCAGTTTTTTCACTAAACATTTATGTTTGCGAAACTTGCTGTCACTAAAACAATTTTTTAAATCTTTTTAAAGTGACCAATTTTGATTACTGTACCTATATTTTGGTGTACAATTCGCGTTGCAGGGGGTGGCTGGCTGGGAGATATAAATTTATCGCGTTAGTGTGCAAAAAACGTAACCTAAAACGCTTAAAACGGTAGAAATTTTTATGCGCATTTTAGCGTACGTTTTTTTAACTGCAGTTGCACAAATGAAGATGTGATCCTGTGCGTACAAAACGTTACTTATTGTCGCGTGCACAAAATTAAAGTGATGCATGGTGCAGTGGTGCAGACTTGTAAACTTATTTGGCAACAGAGCACCGAGAAGGCGGCACAGGGAATCGATCTCAAACGCTCAAATACTTTATTCTTGCGGCTCGGGCTGTGCCTTGTTGAATTGTCGTGGACGATATGCCAATTGTATTTTCAGAGTCAATATTTTAGTCGTTTTTCAGTTTTGGCACTTTACCAATTTACATTTATGGGTACTCCGCTGCTTGGCTGGGGGGGGCGGCATGAGAAATTATGCATAAACTAAAACGCAGAAATGTGAACGGAATTTTGAAACTAATCAATCTTCCTAAATTGATAAAAACAAACGCCAAAATAGTTTCTGTTAAAGTTTTTTCGTACAATATTTCGAAAGTCACATTGCTCTCATAAGCCAAAAATTGAGCGGTCTGATTCACGGTTTAGTGAAAAACTGTAAATCCTTTTTTGGAATATTTTAAGTTTAAAATTTAAAACAAGTTACACCCGATTTATACGGGTTCGGGTGTGGCTTTAGGCTTGTGTTTAATTGAAACTTAATGACACACCGGGTCAGCGGTGTATAACAGGGGATAGAAGAATACAAATTTGTCCAAATATTCTCGAGACACAAGTAACAGCATTGTTAACAGGCTTAATCGTTTAGAATTTAGATGTCTACAATTATTTTGCTCTCTGTGCTCGGTCGCTGATAACGTAGATTATCAAGGAGCGATCCCGCGTAGGGGCGTTGGTAAACCATGCTCCCCCAAATTTGTTTGGTGCCCCCCCAAATAGAACAAGGAAGATTTATTTGTTCTAACAGTAAACAATCATTAAATTGCAATTGTAGCGGCTCTTCAAAAGTATTGGGCGCCCCCAAAATGTAATCTTCTGCGGACTGCCCTGAAGATTATACCCTTCCGAAGTCAAATCCTGGGCCACAACAAGGCAATTTACATATTAAGCGTGAGAAATATTTGAAAGTTGCGTGAGCGTGCGTTTAAAATTGTGCAAAATATTTCATTGGTGCAAGTGTGACAATTTTAAACAACTAAAGTTTAATTATCGCTAGTAAAAAGCAGTTTAATATCATTTAATATTTTTTCAGTTACAACATAAATGAGAATGTTGCTGTTTACATATTATGAAGTCCACCCCCTTGGGCCACCTTTTCTTCAACAATGAGGTGTAGTTTAGGATTTTGTTTTAGGAAGGCATAATTTTATAAATGTTTTATGCGAGTGAGCGTAGCGGGCGAGAAAGTTTTTTTGCAACCTCTGGCATTAAACTGGTTAATGTGACGCGTTTGAAAATGAATTTTTCGATCTGTCTAAAAATTTCAATGAATTTTTAGCCCCTTTTGTATATGCCCAAGTTAATGGCTACAGAATCGCGTATCCCTCTCAATCAAATTCATTTTGAATTTTTTCTACAACAGTGGCGCTGCTGGGCAGCAGAACCTTGAGAGGGGGGCTGTTCATCCTATTTTTAAGCAACCCTAAACCAAGAATTATTAGTTTATATTTCAAGAATATTTCTTGGGTGAGCAAGGAAAATTTTTGTATTAACGGAATTTGTTTATTGCTTTTGTGGAAATTGTCCGAGGTTGGGAGAACTAAGATATTCTTTGGGCGTGGAGCATCGGCAGGTGACAAGGGCCGGCAGCAATTTTTACTGCATTCTATGTATTTAAGTGCCAATTTTGCGAGGGTACAAATTGGGACAATAACATTTTATGGGAAATAATTTTCTGACTGGGAGGGAACACGTGCATTGCCCCCACTGGATACGCTAGCGGTGGCTGGCAGCGGTTCCTTTCGAATAAATGTTTTGCGTAAACATAGGATCAGGACCCATATTCTCAAATGTGTATGTATAGTAACAATCATCAGCTAGTATTAGGTTTTCAAACACACTTACTATTGCAGTTGTTGGACTCAAAAATAACACAGAAGTAGAGCGAGTCATATGCCAAAAATGCTCTGAATCATGAGCCTCAGCAATCCCAGGTTCGAAAGTTACAAGAACTATTACCAACTGGCGATAGGTGCTACACACATCTGAGAATACGGCCTAGGTTTAGGCTTTAGTTTTAGACTTATTCAAGAGTTAATTCTTAGGCTGAAGTTAAGTTCCGCTCTTAATATTTAGCATTTTAAAAGTAACCTCTAGCAGGCTGTAGTACAATTCCTGGCTATAAGTCAGACACAGCCTCGTGTTTTCTTCGACTGGCAACTGGAGTGTAAACTAAGACATCGTTTAAAATTTCAATTTATTAAACAAAATAGTGTAACTTTTTGAAATCTTATAAAAAATTTTCAAACAGCGGCAAAACTGAAACTCGAGAGACCAATGTTTCAGCGTATTATTTTGTGTGTCGTTTTTAGCATTTTCACTGCAACATTTATGTATTATTGTTTGCTTTTTGTCTAAATTTACGTTTTTAAGATAGTCTAAGCATATTGGATGACAGCGAAAATATTGAGGAAATTTTTTTGGCACATAAAAGGATACCAGCCTGATCGTTCATTTAAATTGTCATAAAAGAAGTTGTTTCACTGGCACATCCAAAGGGGACTCTCTGGCGATACCATTTCTCGTATACGAATCGGTTGACTGATGCCGCCAGGCTGACAAAAAACTAACGTTTTATGCTGAGATTTAGTATTAAAATTGCGTTTGGTTTCTTACTCTGTTCTTACAAAGTTGTTATATTAATTAAGTTGCAACCGGAATTGTTAAAAACCGGAACCGGAATGTTAAAAAATGCCGGAGTTGAAACGGGAAAACAAAACATTCTTGTTCCGAACAATTCATTTTTAACGTTATTATATCGCTTTTAATGGTGTAAACACACCATTTAGGATACCAAAATTCTGAAACAAATGCAGTAGCTGCAAATGTATGATCAGCTATAAAGTACAACACAAATTAAAAATTTTGGCAATACACGACCAGACAATTTTAGAAAAATAATTTATTATAATATGTCAATTTTTCTTCAATTTTCGAATGAGAAAATTTTTCAATATATACGTACCGAAAACATCGAAAAACTCCGGTGAAAAATTCCGGAATTATTACTGCAACCGGAAGGTAAAAAATACGGGATTTCCCTGCCGGAACCTGAATACCGGTTACACCCTGAATATATAGCTACAACTTAACCTAATTTAAAGTTTTCCTTTTACGCACTACTGAATCCAGCCAGCTATTCTATAGCCTTCAAAGTACCTTTTCGTTTATCTTCAAAATTTTTCAAGAAAGGATATATCCCAAATGCAAGTTTATGCCTCGCTTTTGGTGCACAAGTTTAATCATTGCTTTAACTTTTTTAGAATTCTAATAGCCATCTCCAACCTAGTCCGTGTGTGCCGTTGAAATCATTCGAGCACCAGTGCATCATAAGTGCCGACGATGTAACACACCAACCTACGTCTGTGAGCTCCCAGTTTCAAGGGGTTCCCATATCAATGCAGTCTTCACCCCCGGCCAGAAAGCCCCGTGGACATCCATTAGGATCAACCGGAATCTACTCCAACGGTATATTCTCTGATTCGCTGGAGAACGTCATGAGTGATTTCGAAGAAGCTAGTTTTAGTCTAAATTCATCGTCTAAGGCATCTGGAATAAATGAAACCTTTGGGGCCGGGCAAGAAACCGTGACCTCACTAGACAAGGTCAGGGAACAGCAACAACCGGATGAGCGTGGGAAATTTTCTCACAAAGCTAGCTATTACAGCGATACACGCAACCCAGCATGTGTTGAGTATGTAAAATGCCACGGGACGGGGCGGAATGTAACGCAAACAGTAGCGGCAGCGTCGGTTGGCTCAAACGCTATATTAAAATCTGCCGAGAAGTTATGGGACACAGCGTACAAGGATCATTCAAAAAAGCTTCAAAAGTTTCCGCAAAACTGTGAATCTGGCAATTATTTCAATCCAAAGCGCGAATTAAACTTTACTAATTTTTCAGAAGGTAATTTAAGATCTATTCCCAACGAGGCTATTAATTCAAAGCCCGGTGTCTCCACTATATGTAGCTTAAAACCGGGGGCTAACGTTTTCGCCGTCCCAGCTCAAAAATCAACTATACCTCGTATAATCTACAACCCTCCCGGGGTAACCATATCTGACATTACCACCCGGTTAGGTTCTAAATCGACTGGACAACAGTCGATCGGTACACCAAGGTACTCCATGCCCCCTAGGGCTCGCTCAGCATCTCTTCAACGAAACAGTGGCAACTCAGATGGGGAAGAATCGTGGTACGTCCTGTCAAGATCTACAAGGAACCCACCGACCCATTTTGCTAACCCTGTCCCTGGTCGGACTTCTGTCCCACCTGAAAAACCAGACCAACCTGTGAACCTACAACGAACAGACAGCAGGCAAACGTCGTTTGCACAAACCTTCAGGCAAAGTCGAAATCTTGGTGGTGCAGAACAAGAACAACGTCGGTTGCCCAAGGGCGACTCTGAGTTTTCAGGGGGTCTAAGCAGCGCTTCGGAAAGTACACAACCATTGAACGATTCGTTTACCTCAATTTCCTCGGTTGGATCTTCAGGACTTTCTGGTCGGTTTGCACATGTTATAAACAAGGTACAGGGCACCTCTGAATCTTCCACGGCTAGGGTGGAACCAAAACGACCCCAAGAAACCGGAATTCCACGGAGAAGGAAATATCATGGAAGTCGTGAACAGCTCGAAAAACTGTTTGACGATATAGTCGCTGGTGATGAAAAACTGAATAAGCCAAAAGTCATGGAAATGGAAAATAAGCTGACCTCTGGTCGCTCGGATTCCGAGGGACATGTTGATAGTCAAAAAAATGTCAGCCCCTCCGCTGAACAGGGCCCACAAGTCTCGCAAATTGTTGACCGATTTAACAAGTATCCACGAGCGCTAAACGGCCGTGGCTATTATTCGAGCAGCGATGAACTAACGCGACCTGCAAAGTCTGGATCTAACGTTCTGTTGATCAATTCGAACTTAGATTCAGGGTCCAAATTAGAATCGGTGCCTATGTCAGTCAAAAATCAAGATTTCGACAGCCAAATTGCAACTGAACCCTCATCTTCACTTCGCTCATTCAAAATTAATTCAAATCAACAGATGAACGGATTAAGCTTGGCCTCAACGCTGCCGAATTATTCCTGCGCCCCCGATCCACCCAAAAGATCCCTGGATTCGTTTCAAAGGCAGCAAAACCATGTCCAAAATAAAAAATTCGACAAAGATTACCTATCAAACATACCGCTCTCAGAGCTGCCCTGCAAATCTGTGCCTAGCGGAAACCATAGTTTTCCGAAACATTTTCATAGAGAGCCCTTGGGGTCGCGACCATCTCTGCTAACACCTAGACAGTGGAAAGAATCTCAGCTTAGCCGCCGGTGTGACGTGGTACCAACTAGCTTTAGGGACCCCTGGAAACATCAACCTGGTCAAACAGACCACAATAGCTTGCGGAAAGACGAAGAACTCGAAGTTGGTGTTCAACTTGACACTGCAATCAAAGATCTCAACGGAAACTCTGCTGATTTCAAACCCAAAAACGAACGGAACCAGTTTAATTCAAGTCAGCCCAATATTTCGCCAGAGCCTAAACCTAATCCTATTAAGCCTAACGATACTGGACGCTCAATTGGTTGTATGACTGACGAAATTCGTGTTCGCAGCACGGCAACAGAAACACAGACGAAAATGTTCGCCGCTACAGGGATGATGAACCACGTTGGAGTAGGAACGATTTTAACGCAAAACGATTTCGACAAAATAATCCTCAACGTGGAAAGTTCTCAATTCGAAAAAGAATCAGATACTAAACTTGAACTGAAACGCGAGGAAAATGCTCAGCTCAACTCACTGTCTCAAGTGAACTCCAAAAGCGGACTTAATCAAGCTGATGAGCGTATCTACAACACTCACCAGCCTTCGAAAAATGCTCGCTCCGAGTTCGACGAGCAACCAGACTCTAACAACGACTTTAATACGGATTTCAAGCGCGAGAGTATTGCTCAACTCAACTCTTCGTTGAAAGCTACTCGCGAAATAGCCGTGGGCACCAGTGTCGAATGGATAAAGTTGACCGAAGCAAAACGAGCTCAACTCCTACGAGAAGTGCGCGCCGAACTTTGCCGTCCACCCGTTTTCAGTCGTGGCATCGGTACAGCGTCGGTGGAATTTCGAGATACACCAGCGAACACTGATCCAGTTGTCATACTGTCTGATGACGGCAGCAAAAATCAAAGTAAGAATGGCGGCAAAGAGCAAAGCAGCGGCGGAAAGGATCAAACACAAATTCAGATATTGACTAGAGACTGTTTGGTGGCGAATGAAAAAGAATGTGGGCGAGCGGTGAACGGTTTAGACGGTTCGCCGGGATCTTGTAGCACGACGAGTAGTAGCGGAATTGGCGGAGCGAGGGCGGAAAGCGATTTAATGACCCAAAGCTCAACTGATCAATCGGTTATCTCGCATCAAGGTGGGAGTACTTACAAGACGGTGGGTACTAATACTGACCCTGCCGAATTTGCCCCTCAGACTTTATGGAATAACCAGCACACCCAAATAACTGAAAATACAATTACCGGTGAAATAGTCAACCCACCCATAGGTACAAATCTAAACGTGGACACCGTACCACATGAGAAACAGCAACAGAATTCAAATCCCAAGAAACATTCGGTAGTTTGTTCGTGTTGCCAAAATACCATTTTAGTGGACTGTGATCAGGACATCGGCACTGGGAAAGGTTTCTCAGGCATTGAAGAACAAATCAACAGCTATTCTCCAAGAAACGAAGTTTTTTGCCGACGATATTTGCTCAACGAACCTAAATGTGAAAGTAGCCAATTGCTTGGGTTGCAATCAGAATCCAGATTTCCGAAAATGGTTCGCAATTATCGATCAACTCCGAAACACCGTTGCGGAGGCATGCGAAAAGGACAAATTCAAGTAACAGGTAAGATTGCCTTGCGGGTTAGTTGACTAGTGCACTCCACACATGGACTTAAAACGGCCCAGCTGCTGACATTTCAAAGATTTGCTCAAGGTATGATCGTTGAACTAACTATTATAATTGAATTGCACAAAAGAATTGCTATTACACAAGTATAGGGGACAATTGGTAATATTGTGACGCATTTATGACAGGCCCGTAGCCAGCTCACCGTGCTATGGTGGGGCTAAAAAATTTTCAGGAGGGGCATTCAAGGGTTTCCAGGAGACCTCACCCTGGAGTTTGGTTGGAGCCTCTACTCCTGTCTTCTCCTGCACCGTGTATTCTAAATAAATTTTATGGGCTGGTGATGATATCGTAGTCCGAATTTTCGAACACGAGTGATATAGGCATGGCAGTGAGCTAAAAAAGTATTTTAAGTAATGTACTTCAGTCGTATAGAATAGTAGAATTAATTCAAATGTGGTCCCTACCTCAACGCGTGTCACATACCGGTTTGTGATACGTGTTGAGGTAGGGTCAACTGAAAATTTTGGTTGAAGTAGGGGTAACGAGTGGTTGCTATTAACCCTGGGCTACGAGACACACTGATATTATTTTGCAAATGTTCAGCGTCCCCTCGCAAACATCTTCTTTTGAAACCTATTGCTCACTAGTGTTGGTGAGTCGCTGTAGCTTAACCAGAATTTTAGATTGAGAGTTCGATCGATAGGTACCATACATATTTAGGAACACCAAGACAAACCATATCACCGATGTGTAACCCTCATTTTAAATATTTAGCCCGACGTTGAAATCAAAATAGAATTTCAGAATCTGTACCGTCAACCTCGTTGCCTCTTGCAAAATCTGACGAAGATATTTCGGAAGCATCGGATATTCTTGCTCCGTTGGCTTCCGACATTCAGGGCTCAGGGGTGGCACTGAAACGGTGTCCAAAGGTCACATGTATCAATGATATATCAACGAATGCCGTATTTAATCAGAGGTTAGTTCATGAGCGTAGCCGTTAATCCGAAATTTCATTGACACAATAATTTGTTGCGTATCATTTTGCGTTTGGTGCCTATTCTCTCTAAAACCTCAATCTTGTGGCTTAACTAAGCTTGAATATGAGTTTAAATAAAACTTACAGGATCGACGGACTACGAAACGTAGAAATTCAAGTTTCATTTTAACAAAAAAACTTTTCTTTGGTTTTTGAGCGAAGCGAAACTCCGGAGTTTCGCGAAGCGTTTTATGTTTTGTACTTGGGGTCGAAAGATGGATGTTCGTCCGTCCGTCTGTCCGTCTGTTCGTCTGTCCGTCTGTTCGTCCGAAAAGAACTCAGGAACGGCTGAACGGATTTTGATAAACTTTTTTTGTTTGAACTAATTATCCTGGGGTGTTAACCTCGCATTGGGGTTTTAAAATGTTAAGCCGTTTATTAGCTACAGGCTAATTTGCATAATTAATTAAACCTAAATTAGGACTTTCCACAATATTTCACTAATTATTACAGTTAGAAGCAATCTAATTTTACCATTAAAGGGTTTTTGGGTGCGAGAAATCTGCGTAGACTGTTTACAAACCTCCAAAATCGATAATTGAGCAGTTAGCTAATAGATAATTTGCATATTAGCATAGTTTATAAGCCTAAATTACGACTTTGTACAATATTTCACTAATTATTAAGGTTAAAAGCAATATAATTTCAGCCCTACCGGGTTTTCGGTGCGAGGAGTTTGAATAAATAGTTTACAAACATCCAAAACCGATAATTTAATAGTTAGCTAATACCTAATTTGAATATTAGTTTAATTGACAAGACAAAACTAGGACTTTTTAAATTATTTCAATAATTATTAGGGTTTACTGAAGGTTTTTAGGTGCTAGAAATCTGAATAAATTGTTTACAAACCTCCAAAACCGATAATTGAAAAGTCAGCTAATAGCTAATTTGCATAATAGCTTAATTGGCAAGACAATATTAGGACTTTTGAAATGATTCCAAAAATTATTAGCGTGGCTGAAGGGTTTTTGGGTGCGCAGAATCTGAGGAAATTGCTTACAAACCTCCAAAACCGATAAATTAATAGTTAGCTAATAACTAATTTGCATATTACCTTAATTGCTTACGTGTGTTCGAGCTTCGCTCAATAAATGTAGTCCCACTACGACTGGTAGTCAAAAGTAATGCTCAGAAACTGTGTTGTTTTTAGATTGCATTAAGTTTGAATTAATCTAAACTAAAAATATTTCAGGTGTGAAATCAGATTAAGCGTAACTTTACAGTTAGTTTACTTAATCAAGACAGTTAATGTAATACTGCGAAATTAGGTTAATATTAAATTTTAAAGGGTACAATGTCTAGTGATTTGACTTTCAGAATGCAATTCATTTTTAGGTTCTGTAATCGTACAATTTCTGGTTGATTTTTATAGATCAAATCTTGAAAGCACTCAATACGTCAAGCCACTTGGAGCGCTGGAAGCAAGTCGGAAATATTCCACAATGGAACAAGCGGATCTATCCGCGACAGCTGGTACCAGCAGCAGCGATGACGAATCTCTAGAAGAAGGATCTTATGACACGTTTGGAACAATTACTGATATTTGTGATATTGGCACAGGCGATGCTAGGGGAAACTCTGTTGGAAAGTAAGACTTGAACCATTCTCGTTAACTTCAGAAGGGGCAAGAAAGGTACCGCTCCCTCCAACGGACATCGTTGGCTTCTGCACCATAAGTTTTCTATATACGACGCCGAAAGAGTTCGCTGTTACGAGAACTTTTCGGTTCCATCTATATATTACAGTATACTTTAAAAAAATTTGCCTACGGCACTATTTCAATGTCAACTGCAATACAAATCTAACGGTGGATTTAGGAGTTGTAGCAACAAACTGCTCCGTCGAACCTAATAGAACGCGCTTGGTATTGAGTTGAGATCGAACGAAAACAGTTTGGGGCTGACTTCTAGCTAGCAACGTTCGCGAGATTGTAATTCCGTACCAATTATTTTTGCCTCCAGGTTACTTTGACACGGTTTCTACATATTTTTAAAGTTGACGATCAAAAAATAATTAATTTTGTGTTAACGCCCCCAGCGGCTGCTTCGGTTGTTTCGGAGAATTTTCTGATTAAAATATTTCGATAAAAATTGCTAATTTTTGAAACAAACTTGTCATAATTTTATTCGGCGTGTAGCCATATTGGAGCCATTTGATTTTAGCCGTCAAAATTTTTTGTCACAATTCAACCCTTCGAGTCCCGGTAGTCATTCATGTGCAATCCTCACGTAGCCCCGTTGAAAATTTGGTCACAGTAAGATATTTAACTGTCTTTAGTCTTGTTTCTGCGAACTAACAGTTAAAAGTTGCTTCAAATTTTCTTTTCAGAATTGAAATCAGCAATCAATTTCGAGATGCATGCGATATTCTGCTTGCATATCGGACTAGTACAATGCTACAAATAAGTGATCATGCTTTGGTAAGTAATATATACTTACATCCGCATGAATTCGATTCTACAAACAGCAGCATTTCACTGGTGGTACTCTCACTGCCGTCAGAAAATTTTTTCTTAAATGGTAACGTCCTTACCTTACAATTTGCTTCCTTCAGAAAATTTCCACATATATAGCATACTGTGTTTCATAATTTCTCCGAGCCCCGCCCCCCAGTCACACATTTCCGGATCTACTGTGGGCATACTGTTCGGAGGATACATATATCAACCAACTAGTTCTATCAAATGCCAAACGCTTCCCCCTGGATTTCCTTTGGCTACGAGCCCACCAAAGAGTATTGTTCTAGGTAGTTTGCTGTAAAATATTTTGCTGATTCACCATGTTCTTTGAAGGAGTTTTGCTTTACATGCCCCCCACTCTCTAGCTTTGAGCGCCTATGATTTCTATACTTGCTGTAGGTCGAAATTTTAATGATTAGCTATGTAATTTTTATAGAACGATACAATAAATGCTATTCGTTCGGAATGGTTTCGAGTTGCATCTCGTCGAAGTGCTCGTTTACAAGACGTTGAACTTTACCTGACAACAGTTGGTTCGTACGGATGTGATTTATTAGCGGAAATTGTCAATTTGACGGATCCAAATGTAAGTTGCGAAGATTATATTCAAATTTTAAGGCAATGGTTAGCTGTTACTGCAATTATTTTGAGAAGCATTATTGAAAGCAGACGTAATCTTGTTTGTAATAATTATTAACCCCTTCTCACATTGAGTTGCCCATAGGCAACTCAGCGCAGTGTATATACGTTAAATAATATATATCGTACAGTGTTTAACAATTGTAACACGTATACATAGTACTAAATCACCACAAGACGTGAGAGCACCCTCGGGCTGGAGCGTCAAGCTCCTATAGCTGAGTGGTGGTATACACCTCCTACTCCAGACACTGGAGTTCGAATCCTAGCATAAAAGTAGGTCTCATTGGAAATAGAAAATATTCATATGATGAAGGGCTAATATGATCAAGAGTGGATGATGTTTGCTTTTATGCAGAGTACGCAACTGATGCGATGTTGTATTGTATAAAATGTTCCACAGCGCGTTGCGTTTTTGGCCAGCCTCCCCCAACACTATGAAAATACTAAAAATTCTTGTGATTTAAGAATATAAATGGTCACTGTAGTCGGTTGTAGACTACTATTAATTCTCTCAGTTTGAGTAAATTTCAACCATCACCTGCCCTGCGGAGTTCGGCAAAACGCAACGCGCTCTGGGTCCATTCTTTTTTACACCGACCATGTTAACTAGTTGCATACTTTTTTTTCAATTTGAACATTATCCACTCTTGAAATGACTGATGCAAAAGTAAATTGTGAAATTTGCAAAACCAAAAAAAAAATAAGTTTGGTTCAGAATTTAGAACAAATTTTTATTGAGCATTTTTAAGTTTTTTATTATTAAATTTGAATTTATTGATTTTAGGAAAACACAGCACTTCATTATTCCGTATCACATGGCAATTTTGATGTTGTCAGTGTATTGTTGGACACAAATGTTTGTCATGTTAACAAAGCAAATAAGGTAAGTTATACGTTAATTTGCTGCAAAATGCAAAAATAGTTCACCTAAACCTAAACAGATTTCAATAAACGTTTTCAACATCATAGAGATCATCATATCTAACCCCAAGCTTTTTTCTCCTCTATGCGGATCCGTAGCCATAGGAAGGCTTAGCCCATCGTGAAAAAATTTTGCCCCCCCCCCGCGCAAGTTTCAAATTTGCTTGTAAATCATTGCAAAACCCTTGTATGCACCTCTTAAAATTTTATAGCCCTCTTAGCAAGGTGAGCTGGCTAAGGGCTTGCCTCTCCAACCACGCACCTCAAGCCATATTTTCAGCCGCGTGTCGCAACTATCATCAGTTAGTAGTAGGTTTTCAACAAACGAGTTAAACCAGCTACAGATGTCAAACTCTACTGTGAAACAAACCTAATCAAAACGCAAAAATGCGCTGAATTTCATAGTTACGCATTCTCGAGTTTGAAAAGGTTACGGATCCTGTCATGAACAAATGATAGGCGTTAGACAATTTGCATCAGTGAATTCGCAAGCGCCTCCCAAATCCCCCAAATGGGCAGCGACCCTTGGTAGTACCCATCTTGGTAAGCTAAAACTGTTTTCGCGGACCACGAATTTATAGATCGGGGAAAAATTTATTGGGAAGCGCCCTTGCTCCTATTCGGGGGACCGACTGTCCTAGCGCTGGCCCTTAAATATGGACGAGACTTCGAGCGTTGCTCCATACTTCTCTTTGCAACGCGACATCGCCTTTCATAAATAAAAATTCGCGTATTTCACCTGCTTCTTTATATGCTACCAAAAGTTACGCTTATTTTTTCATAATTATCCGATGCGCGGCGGCGTGCGGTGGCGAGCAGCAAAGAGATGCGAGCACAGTGCAACGCTATTTGTTGTTACTATTCTCACGTAATACATGAGAAATGTCTGTGCCAAAGGATTTGTCAAACGAGCGTGGCCTTTAGTAGTTACGGCCAAAAACTCCTTACTGAAAGTGCACGAAATTTTTCATTTTGGTTGTGTACTTTGTACCCGTTAGCCAAGTAATTTTCTGATTATAACTTTATAGGTACACTTTATACAGCTTACGCTCGGGTTCATTCTAAAGGTGGGTGTTACTCTAACAGATGGTTGTACCCCAATGTTTGGTTTCACCTCAACGATTGGTTTCACTCAAACGAGTGGTTTCACCACTACGACTAGTTTCACCCCAACGGTTGGATTTACCCAAACGGTTACTTTCAGCTCAACGGTTGGTTTCATCCCAACGTTCGTTCCACCTCAACGGCAGCTTTTACGCCAACAGTTAGTTTGACCCCTAAGGTTGTTTCACCCCAACGGTTGGTTCCACCCTACTGTTGGTTTCATCCTAACGGTTGGTTGCACTCCAACAGTTGGTTGTACCCCAACGGTTGGTTTCACGAGAACAGTTGGTTTTACCCCAACGGATGGTTTTACTCCAACGGATGGTTTCACCTCAACAGTCGGTTTCACTCCAACGGTTGGTGTCATCCCAACAGTTGATGTCACCCCAACGGACAATGTCACTTCCATGATTTGCTTTGCTCCAATCCTTAGTTTTACACAAATACGTTGGTTAGGCACTTGTTGTTAGGACAAAAGTTTCTTTCAACTAAACGATTTATTTAAACCAAGTATATTGTTTAATCAGTCTTCTCATTTTCATAGTTTATGTTGATGGATTATTCAACAGCTTGGTAAAGCGGTTGGAACTAGAAAAATGCTCTGCACTTGAGCAACATGGGATATGTTTAATATTCCTATTAAAAGGATAGTAACTAGACCAGCACATTCGCTTGATGTAACCTGTAAAACTATTAAGGAACAGTGGCGTCCAAAATAATGTTTAATTATTCTTCTGAAACATGGCGAAGAGCGAAATTTCTGTAATTTTCTTTTTCTAAGAAATAGATGTTTTGCTTGAATGCAAACCAAAAAAATTGTGAAATGTTGAAAGATTTAGCTTGAAATCAATGAGTGTGTATTGCAATTTTGATCAAGAACGTATTAAATTAACCTTTGGCTCTATATTAACACAGTTAATTGACTTTAATAAGAGCAGTGTATGGCGACATAATGACTGTGTTTGAGTTCTGATGAACAATTTTGTTAGATACTTTCCGGAACAAGGCGTTGGCACCAAACAATCGCAATTGATTAAGTAAACATCGCTATACTTCAGCCATGTCTCTGCAAACCTGCCATTATCTAAGAAATTTCGGAAAATTACTAATAAACCTGCCAAAAACTTTCAACATAAAAATAGATTTGCTGTCCGCAGTATGTTTCAGAAGACACGATGAAATAAAATTATCTGATCATGTTTAGGGACTAACTTGGTTAAATATTCTTGGCCTTTGTTCAGTATAGAGGCTTTCTCACTGGGAGACTGATGGATTTAGGTTTAGGCTTACTTTTTAAGTTTAGGCTTAGGTTTAAGCATAGGCTAGGTTTAGCGGGCAATCCCTTACAGGTAGCATGGATCATACTCCTGAGACACACTTAACTTGATTTGATTATTTTATAAGTTAATTATAGGCTGGTTATTCGCCAGTTATGCTGGCGGCATTATGCCCTTTGAACTCTGAAGCTGACAAGGAAATAATTCGGCGGCTGTTCAAAATTGGTGATGTGAATCAAAAAGCTGTTCAGGTTGTAATAAATGATAAACGATATTGCGTGAAAAAAGTATAAGTATCGAGTTCAACGCACAGCGACTATTATCCCCATTCACACGTGCAAGTATTTGCACCGAGAACTCACAGTTGCAATTTGCAGCTGCAAACACTGTCGAAAAACCATTAATAAAACTTGCAGTTGCATTAGTCCTCGCTACAAAAACTTGCACGTCTGTTAGGGGATTTACACGTACAAATAGGCTTTAATGGTAACTTTCTTTCCAAAAACAAGGGATAACTTTGCAGTTATCCCATTGTCTTTAGCGTAAAAATCTTCAGTTTACCATGTCTAATGGAAAATTTTAAATTACAGCCTATAATTTAATATTTTTAAAATATCAGAATGGTCAAACTGCACTGATGCTTGCAGTGAGTCACGGCAACACTGTCGCAACTCAACTGCTGCTTGACGCCGACGCTTCAGTGAACGCAACCGATTCAGACGGGTCGACAGCTTTGATGTGTGCCGCTGAGCATGGGCACAAACAAATTGTAGAACTCCTGCTTGGCGCGGAAGATATTGAAGCTGATCGGACAGATAATGTTAGTAAAATAAGGGTTATTGATACTTTTTAAAACCATAAATTTGATAATATTTTTACTGACATTTGAGTGAGATGTCACATTTTTGGGAATTTTTTAACCTAAGACTCCGTTAGTTTCAATTAATCTAACCTTTGATTTGAATTTTCTTGGAAACCATTGTCCTGTGTTTGGTTTGCGCTAAAGATTATGCCAGAAACTTGTCGTTTGGCGAGTTGTTTTTGATTCAGACTACGAATGCATTTTTGCAACCTAAAATTATGCAAACTTTGCTCGTGCAACTTTCCTGTTAACATATTTGAATTTTATTTGAAAACGATTTGAAGTGATGTGTTGTACAAAATTTTGTAAAATTTTCTGTGTTCTTACATTTCGTTTTACTTTATTCAAAAGCTAAGTTAATAAATCGACTAATATGCTTTGCATACTTCTGATGTAAAACGAACTATGGGTATGTTTACCACCGACACCGCTCGCCTATAAGTACTTTACGTTTCAATCCGAGAAAGTTTTCAACCCTTGTGGAAATCTTACACCGCAAATATTATGTCCGAAGGATTATACTAACCAGAGGTGTAAGTTGGTGAAGATTTCTTACATGCGGGTTTACCCGCAAAAAATTCCGGCCCGTGTATAGAACAGGGCCGGATCGTTCTCCGGAGGGGCTATAATAGAGTCAGTTCAAGTTTTAGACTATTTTTTGCTTAAGCTTAGGCTTAGGCTTAGGCTTAGGAATATGCTTATACTTATACTACTGACTGTTCCGGCCCTGTTCTATACATGGGCCTAAATTCCTTTGTCCGCTACCCGCCTATGCCCGCCCTTGTTTTTCTTCTACGTTCAACACAATTGTGTAATTGTACAGCACATTGATGTTAGCCGTTCGATTTAAGTTACAAAATATCTTTATTAGTATCTTTCAAAACAAACCAATTAGTTGAAAAATGTAACATCGGAGAATATTCCACAATGCACGTATTACTGGTAAAACTAGGTTATTTGCCGATGGGTGATCAGTGAATTGAAACATTCTTGTCCGTACAAAATTTTAGGTCGTGTAAATACTAACAAACTATACCCACACTTTGAAATTCTTTACACGCCAGCATACCTGCATCAAAATTTTCTTACCGTACCCGCGTTTACCTGCGCGTACCTGCGGCCAACGTGCAGCACTAAAAATAAAAAATTTCATTAAAATACGTTAATATACAAGGTGCAATTTATAAAACTAAGAATGCAATTTGAAATTTTATTCTTACAGGACGGTTCAACTGCGCTATCAATTGCTGTGGATAATCGTCATCACGACATTGGTGTGCTCATTCACGCTCATCTGGCAAACTCAAAAGAATCACGAGTGCTTGCTCCGCCGGTAAGCTTTGCGACAGGTAAATGGCCAAAATAGTGCGGTTTGTGAAGTTTTTGCATTACATTCACGCATGCCACAAAAAGTGTCATCGGGGATGGTAATCATCCAACCGTTAATCCTACCTCAAAGAAAGTTCTACGTTGACCCTACCCCAACACGTAACATAAGGACGTTAATGCAAACAAGATAATTTCGCGCTCACCGAATTGTCAGTCTAGGTAGGAACCGTGACTTCAGACCTTTCTGCAAAGCAACTGGAAAAACGGGTTTCGGGTGGTTTTGAACTAGCGACCTTCTACGTGTCATCGTCTACTATACGTCGACCTTATGCTGCCAGCAAGCATGGCATATAATGTGCATTGCATATACTGTATATACACCAAGACAAGCATGCCTCATATGCTTACACCAATAACACGCGCGTCGCAAATTGCTCTGTGGCAACTGATATTCTAGGTTCAACGGACAATTGTCGCTGAGGTAGGGTTCTAATGATTGGTTGTTAACCTTCACGTGTGACACTTTTTGTAGCAATGGTGAGTTTTTATTGTGAATGGCGCATTATAATTGGAGTCCGTATCCTTAATAAGAGTCCGTAAGCAGATAGAGTCCCTAAACCCTAATTGGATTCCATAAATGTCAATTTTCCCTAATTATAGCGCGTAAATGACAGCAGGCCAATATAAACTTGAGTTCGAAACTTTAAAGCATATTTAACTATGAAGGTGATTCTTAAGTGTAACCCTGCATTATCGCTCAAGCTTTTGATTCAAGACCAATAAACGTTTAATTTAACGGATAGTTGCAACACCCCATATATGTCAGTAGCGAAGTGCGGCGGAGGGCTGGTTAAAAATAAATAACAGCCTGTAACCGAATAACAGGGGTACCCTTTGGATATGCCAAATAAATATCAGTCCCCCTCTTATTCGGGTCACTACAGTATATTGTTTGAATTTTGGGCCCGTGTAAAATCAGGGGCGGAACGCTTTTCTCAGGGACTGCAATAGAGTAAGCTTAAGCTTTAGACTATTTTTTGTTTAGGCTCAGGCTTGTATTTAAACTCATTATTACGCTTAGGCTTAGGCTTAGCAATATTTGTATACTACTGTTACGCACATATAAACTTTAGTGATTTGATTTTATTCAGTCTGAGTTAGGACTATCAGAACTCAAAATTTTGAGTTGACAGCTAATTAATCAACTCAGCCTGAGTCAACTCAACTCATAGTAAGAATCAGCTCAACTCAGAATGAGTTGATGTTTAATGATTTTAATTCAGAAATAACTAACTCGCTAGCTGAATTGATTAATCACCTCATTTGAATTTACAGTGCGGCCCTGTTCTATGCATTGGCCAAAATTTCGAATTTTATTTTTAGCAAGCGGTAAAACGAAATTTCTTCACTGTCAACACAAGTCGATTTCGCAAATGATTTCTGCGGTCACGAATACGTTATTTCAATGGCGTGAAGAGCGTTTTTATGCTAAATACACCAATTTAAATTGTTTACCTTTCAAACAACATTGTTCAAACACATGTGAATTTGTTTTGCTGTAATCAGGAGCGTAGCTCTCAAGTGGCCCGAAAAGTGTTTTCATGGCACTGATGGCTTTGAATAAAGATATTTCTGTTAGTAAATATATTTTATCTGAAACAAATTGATGAAACCTGCAAACTATATGTTTTTATGAAAATTTATATTATAAAAAACTAAAATTGCAACTACGCTCATAAGCTGCAGTATAAACGAATTTGACTCGAAGCTTGAATATGTACAGGCGTTTAGCTAAAATTCTTAATGGTTCATTTCTAATCTAAACCTTTATATAGTTTATAATCTGGTAAATATTGAAATAAAAAAGCTCTGAAATAGAAAGCGTGGGTTAAAAATAAATAACAGTCCGTAACTGAATAACGGGCGAGAGGGGTGATATCCTCTGGAGAGGAAGCTCCGATATAAAAAATTGATTTAAGATACAATAATAATATTTGATTAATTTTATAAATATTAACCCTTTCACTCATAGAGTATACTATGAGCAACTAAATACATTAATGTACGAGCAATACACACACTGCGAGCAGTGTTTAACATTTATCACCTATATGCAGAGTGTAAAATCTCCACAAGACGTGAGAGCCCCCTCGGGCTCGAGCGTCAAGCTCGTATGGCTCAGTGGTCATCGTATTAACACCTCCCACCCGTGAGACTGGGGTTCGAATCTCACCTTGAAATTACATCTAATGTGAAATAGCAAATATTCATGTGAGAAAGGGTTAATTTTCTTAGGAGACCGATGACTTTTAATGTTATTAAAACATTCACTTTTTTGGTTGTTAAACTCTTTGAATTATTGTAAAATACGCTGCTGGGTCGGCGAATTTTGAAAATTTCAACCATTAATGTATTGAAAAGTGTTAGCATATTTGTGCTACTATTGTTTGTGAGTATATATCATAAAAAACTTCTCATAGTCAGACTGTGAAAAATCAAAGTTAACAGGTACATTCAGTATTAGCAACAATATACACATATAAGCGACATATTCTTAACAGGCGAGCAGCCAGCTCGCCTTGCTGGGGTTAAACGTATTTCAGGAGCGTCATTCCGACGATATTCGACTACATACAAGCAAGGTTGAAAATTTTTTATGCTGGAACAAAATTTCATTTAGGGCTTTGAGACCTCATTAGCCTCTGTCTACATGCGTGTTTCCTAGAGCTAGCTTCATATTGAATTGTGGTCCTGTAAACTCTTGACCCGTGGAGAGTTTAACCATCATGCCTTCTTAAACCAGTTTATGCCTTTTCTTACGGGTTCCACAGCAAAGGCGATAAATCGGTAGAAACTGTTTTTATCAATGAAATTGTTATCAATATAAAATAATTTAAGTATTTTTGTTTGTTTGTTTGTTATTTGTTTATTTGAACAATGCGTAAATCATAATTCGTGTAATTATCGCAACCGCAACAACTGCGATAAGCAAAATATATATTCATAAAACGAAACAAAAAATGAAAACATTCAAATAAAGTTGCGTTGAGCTGGCAACAATGCCGAGGCCAAGAACCCCTTTACCCTCCTAAGAGGCGGAAGCCTCGCGCTTTCACAAGCATAACTTGACTTAAAAATATTGGACAATGTATAGAACAGGGCCGTAGGAGCAGTATAGTCATTTTAAGCTTAAGCCTAAGCAAAGAAATAAACAAAATATTAAGCTTAATACACTGTTGCAGTTGAGCAGAAAAACGTTCCGCTTCTGAAGTTTATATACATGGGCCAAGGTGAACATAGAATGATTTCTATAAAAAAACGAGCCACAGTAAACCACTGACCAGCGTCGTTGAATAACAAGGCACCTCCGTGAATATACGTGGAGACTTCGGCTGTAACTGACCATAGCTTCTGATAAAAGCCTAAATCTAAATTGGTCAACTTTTCCCTCCTTTAAGTACGAACAAAAATATAGCGTGAATTGTTTATATTACGGTATCTTGATTTAGACCGAATAACACCGGCCTGTGCCAATTCTTAGTTCCAAATATTGTCCAGAAATCAAAGAAAACCAATTTTAACCCTAATCCGCATGAATAGTGTCTATTTCATCTGAGATCTAATTTCAGACAAGCATTCGATCTCGAACCCGGCACATTTTGGTGGCATATTTCGTGTACACTGTTTGTGTAATGCTAGGTACACTCATCAGGCTTCAACAGGAGGTCTGCCTCCACCTCCGGCAGAAAATCGACGTTCAGCTATGATTGCACTTTTGGAAGAGGTCCTGACATTCGTTTTAACTTTTGGCACAATTTTGTAGAAAGAATTTAAAAAATTTTGTAAAAAAATAAGTGTAACACGAATCGATTTAACAACACATTACAGATATTTGCTAAAATTAACAAACTGAACACGAATTCCACTACTCAATTTCGCCTCACCTCAAGCTTCGACAAGTTTTGTTGACCTCCGGATCTGGCTTCGGGATTTTTCATATCCTTTTGCACTTAGGCGCTCATTGTATACTGCTGAATAGGGTTAAAGATTTCAGTATGCAACAGCGTACAACCGGAGATCTGCCTTCGGCTCCGGCATAAAATCGATCTCCAGCTCCGGATGTATTTTGCCAAATGTTTCAGCAGTTTCGGTACTGGAATTTTTCGTATTTTTATATATAAATTAACAGATTTCGTTCTGAATAAGTTTGTTTATAAGTTTGCGACAATTTGGAAAAAACATTGTTGCTGAAATATATCGACTATGAAACAACAATTTTTGACAATGATTCACAGATTAGTACTTTAAATTAGCAGACGGCTAACATAATTTTTATTATCTAATTTTGCTTCACCTCTGGCTTCGGCAAAATTTTGACTTCCGGCTCAGAGTTTTTTGCACCTCCGGTCGTATCCTGATCTGCAATCTCATTAATCGCGCCGTATTGCTGACCCAGTTGTTCCAGGAAGGACAAGCCAATATATTTTTTTGCTTTATTATACTTAGTTGGTTGCAAAACAACCGTTTACTTTAGGCTTAAACTTTGTTTTAGGTTATGAATAATAGTATAAAGCACATTCTTGTAATAGGCCCTTCAACAAACCTAAATTTGATAAATAATGCTTGCTGACTAAATTTCTGAGAAATCGTAGAGTTTTTGAACATTTTTTCATTGATTCAAAGTAAACATACTTAGTTGGTTTTCATTAGCAATCTTTTATTTATGCTTGCGTATCTGCTTTAGGGTATATAGCACTTATCGGGGTGGTTTTTCTTGTTATGGAACCATTCGATATACGTTCAAATGGTTTTGTCGAAGTTATCCTGGTAACCTGCCAAAGTGATTCGAATCCGTAGCCCGAGGGGGATGGGCAAGTAGGGTCTAGCTCCTCTCAAAAAATTTTGCCTCTTTAGAAAATGTTCAACCTTGCTTGTAAGCCATCGAAAGCCCTTGTATGCCGCTTATGAATAAATTTTAGCCCCCCCACACAGCAGAAGGAGCTGATCACGGGCCTGAAGTGATCAGACTCAAAATGTACCTAAACTTTGTCCGGCATTTAGTTTTGTAGCTCAAAACAAGTTTATCCAACCACAGGTTGTCGGAATCGTGGTGACGGGGTACCAAAAGGAGGTCAACTTATTGTACCGCGTTCCTAGAAACGTTTCAGACTTGTTTTTATGTTATGTCAAATTATTGCATGTTCCTCCTGAAAAAATTTTAGTCTAGTTGCCAAGTTGAGAGTTGGCTACGGACCCGTATGAACTGATGGTTTCTTGCAATCAGAATTGCTAATTTACTGTCGATTAAAGCCAAGCCATCAGTCAGGTCGTCTCGCCTAAGTTTTTGAATAAATTGGCGAAACTAAATTACACTTGAGCGTGTCAAAAACCAGCTGCATAAAATCTGATGCATTATTTTAGTTATGCTGTTATCGTATCTGTTATTGTAGTGTGATTAAAAATCTGCGTATTAATAGATGCAAATTGCAAATTTTTAAAGTTTAAAAATCAAAGATATGGACGTGCAGGCTTCCGGTAATTTCGGAAATGAAATTATAGATTACAAAATTTATTTGCTTGGTGTGTTTCGTTTTAACCTTTGGTGCAATTTTGATAAAAAAAATTGCCGTGATTTTTTAAAAAATACGCGTATAAAACCAAAAGATTAAATAACACCTTACAGGTATTTGCTCAAATAACTAAGTTAAACATCATTTTAGCTAAATAATTTTATAGGTTCCAGCTTTGGCAAATATTGTTGACCATCCTGAACCTTTCACATCCGGTTGCATCTTGCTTTAGCACGTACTACGCGTGAATTTTAACCTAAGCCATGAGCTAACTCTATTCTTATGCCGAAGACTAAGCTTAAGCAATGACCGGCGACAATAGTTCGTTAAAAAATTTTCATATTAAATCTTTGTTTGATTGTATTTTAGTGTTTATTTCTTTAGTTTAATAACATAATTTTCAATATAAAATAAAAAAAATGACTTTCAATGTGTGCCAGGTTTTTGTTATTCTTTTGACAATTAATTTTGGCGAAAGTGTGGTCGTGCGTCGAAGTAGCAAACGTTAGTAAATATTTTTCATTTTTTGCAAAATGTATTCTAAAATCAGTAACTGCATTCATTGCGGGACTATACATTTTGCTGTTGTTTTTTTATTTACAAATTTCAAATTCGCTGCAAAAATTTCAGATGATTTAATCGTTATGGTTATATGCTCAATTTATAATTAATGTCCCCTGTTAAATTTTGGGGCATTTCGTTTTAGCCACGAGACTTCAATACGGTAGGTTTTGCTTAGATTTACACTTAGGCTAATTGTTTAGCAAAATTAAGACTTATAGTTGTTATTCGTCGAAAATACAGAGTAACAGAATTTTTAAGCATTTTGACAATTTATTTTAGACAAACACGAGGCCTGACAGGCTTCACAATTTTTCGGTTTGACTATACAGTCTTACATAATGAATGAAGTGGCTATTATTCATTTGTTAATGATAGCCACTTCCTGTAACGCACTGTAAATTTCAGTGAGTCGGTTCTGACACAGAATGAGTTGATTAACTCAATCTGAGTGTAAGCGTATCAAAAATGTAAACGTCTGTTTGTCTTTTAATTTGTTAAAAATGTTTATTTTTTAAGTTTTTTAAACATTTTCGTCTCTCAGAATGTTTTAATTGAAATCACTTTTTTCATTTTTTCGCCAAATCTTACACTACCCCCTTGGGGAGTAGCGGAGCCCATTAGATATATCGAACTTGCGGTTTCAAATTAAATGTAACGTTTTGTGATAACTTCTGCGTTGAAATTAAAGTTTTCTTCAAGAACTGTTGAGCTAAATTAATTGCACGCTGAACACCCTTGTGTCGTGATTGCGCATTTCTTGTAAATTGTCTTATGTTATTGAACGGAATAAATGCCAACTTGTCAGTACCAAAAAATCGCACGGGCACATCATCAAAATGTTTTTGTTGTTTACTAAGGTTTGTATTACTTGGGTTAATAATTAATGCAGGCCACCATGGAAAATGGGGAAATTTGGCCATAACAACAGAGCCAACTTTGGGAGGGAAAAGTTTATTATCTGAAATGACTGTTTCTGTATGTTCTGAGCACAATTCAGCTTCT
The DNA here is from genome assembly GCA_030248215.1 of Enoplolaimus lenunculus. Taxonomy (NCBI): domain Eukaryota; kingdom Metazoa; phylum Nematoda; class Enoplea; order Enoplida; family Thoracostomopsidae; genus Enoplolaimus; species Enoplolaimus lenunculus. The sequence continues at coordinate 134,074 of JASANG010002850.1, forward strand.
CGAAATGCTGGTTTACAACGGTCAATTGACACCTTTTCAGTACAACCTTTTGAATCGACGGAAATTGTTTTGTTGTCACGAGAAATTACTTTGAATGGTCCTTTGTAACGCGGATGCAGCGTTGATTGCGGTGATTCGTTCCGAATCCAAACATGACTTGACGTATTAAGGTCATTCGGTATAAAATGAACTGCAGAATGCTGTCGTTGTGGGGCACGAAAATTAGCAATAGACGAACAATTTATTCACGAATTCTGGTGTAGGCCTATCAATTTGAGGCTTGACATCATCGAAGAATTGACTGGGTAGCTCCAGCGAAGATGCATACAGCTTTTCAGCTGGACAATAACCATCGGCATTAGCTGTTACTCGAATACCGAGTAACGTGAACGGCAATTCGTCATACCATTGCGAATTAATACATCGTGCACGAAGAGCGTTTTTAATGTTCTATGAAAACGTTCAATGACACCATTGCAAGCAGGGTGATAAGCTGTAGTTCGTTTTCTTTTGATGCCAAGCTGTTCCATTAGGTTGCTCCAAACCGCAGACTCGAATTGATTGCCACGATCTGAGATTATTGTTCTGGGTATGCCAAATCTACTAATCCATCCATGAATTAATGTGCGCGCGACTGTTTGTGTTGAAATATCCTTTACTGGAATTACTTCCGCCCATCTAGTAAATCTGACAATTATTGTGATTAAATAATTGTAACCGTTTGAAGGAGGTAATTTGCCCACAATATCTATGTGAATTGTATGCCAGCGGCCAGTGGTTGGTATGGTACCAACCTGCGATTTCGTGTACCTTGTCATTTTTGAACGCTGACATTGCTCACAGTGTTTCGACCAAAGTTTAATATCCTTATTCATGCTTGGCCAAATATAACGTTCTGCAATTAGCTTCAAGGTAGCTTTTGCACTAGGGTGAGACAAACCATGGATTTCTCGAAACAACGCGAATCGCATGCTTGCTGGAATATATGAACGTAGGTAAGATCTAGAAGAATCGCAAACCAAAGAATACTTGTCATATGGTATTCTAGCTAAATCAAGCGATGTTTCGTTGAAGAATTTATTGAGAAATTTGTCCTCATTTTGTGCTTTTGCAAAGTCTTCATCAAATTTAACGGATACAGCTGACAGAGATCGAGATAAAGCATCAGCTACAACATTGTCAACTCCAGACAAATCCTGAATATCGTCATTGAACTCGGCATTATATGATAACCAACGACTTTGTTGTGGAGTTGGATCTTTCTTAAACAGTGCGGTTGTCAGCGGTTTGTGATCTGTCTTGATTACTAGTTTCTGCCCTAGCAACCAGTTAAAACGTTTCAAACTGAAATAAATGGCTAATAATTCGCGATCGAAGGCGGATTTTTTGCACTCGGAATCAGTAAATTTGGCAGAAAAGAAAGAAATTGGCTGCTTGGTGTTGTCAACAATTTGATGTAACACCGCACCAATTGCTGTGCTTGATGCGTCTGTTGTTAACTCGAAAGTTGCATGTTTGTGAGGAAATGCAAGCGTTATGCTAGACTTTAACGCTTGTTTTAAATTTATAAATGCCTTTTTTCCGAGATCAGTCCATAATATGCTTTTCTCCGACTTACCTTTTGTATTTCGTGTAAGTGAAGTTAATGGAGCTGCTATTTTGGAGAAGTCTTTTACAAATCGGTGGTAAAATCCTGCCATGCCAAGGAAGCGTTTTAAACCTCGTATGGTTTGAGGTATCTGATAATTTTCAATTGCGTCTACCTTTTCGGTTATTGGTCTGAATCCTTTTTCAGAAATTTCCATGCCAATAAATTTGACTGATTTGCGAAAATATTGACATTTTTCTTCTTTGAGACGCAAATTTAAATCTTTGAACCTTTGAAATACTAGTTTTAAGTGCTCGAAATGCTCAGTTTCCGATTTACTTGCAATTAGTACGTCATCAATGTATGCTTTTGCGAACGGCAAATCTTGCAGCGCCGAGTCCATTAGCCATTGAAATGTTTGCGATGCATTGCGCAAACCAAATGGCATGCGGCGAAAAGTGTAGAGACCAAATGGAGTTGTTATTGCGGTTTTGGGCTGGTCGGCTTGTGCAACTGGTATCTGATTAAATGCAGAAACCAGATCTAATTTTGAAATTATGACGCACCCATGTAAATTATTGGTTAGATCTTCAATATTAGGCATAGGATAACGATCAGGCGCTGTTACTAAATTTAATTGTCTATAGTCACCGCATGGTCGCCATGGACATTTAGAATCGTTTTTAGGTGCCATATGTAAAGGCGTAGCCCATGATGATTCGCCACGGTATATTATACCTTGTTGCTCAAGCTTTGCAAAAGTGTCTTGAGCAATTTTTAGTTTGTCGCCAAATAGCCTCCTTGGACGTGCAAAAACTGGTGGACCTTTTGTCACAATGTGATGTACAATATTATGACCAATCTTGTCACAGGGTAAAATTGGTTTAAAAAGTGTTTTGTATTGGTTGAGCAGTTGAATTAATCTATGGTCAGTAGCAGAAATAGGTAACACAGAGCATATCTTATTTTGTACATTTGCATTAGCCTTCAGATCGACTGCTCTAGTAAGAGTGTTGCTACTGCAATCAAGCATTAGGCCATAATGACGCAAAAAATCGTAACCTAATATAGGCTGTGTTACATCAGCTATAATAAAGTCCCATTTATAATCACGACTCAGACAATTGATACGAAATTCAAGAGTTTTAACACCATCCGTCCGTACTTCTGTGCCGTTTGCCGCATAAAATTTGTTACTAAACTTTTTACAAGTTTTATCGGCATATGTTAATGGCAGAAAACTTTTAACACTGCCGCTGTCTGCCAAAAACTGGCCAACAACACTAGCGGCAACATAAATTGTATTGACTCCGTCTGATGCCGCTATTGGGACGGAGTAGTGTCGTTTCCCATATTAGAGTGGTTTATCCAAGCACAAGGTTGTTCACATTTTTGTGCCCGTTTGCCAAAACGAAAATGATAAAAGCAGAATCTACCTTCTGGGTTGTACTAGCGAAAACGTGAACGTGACCGCTCTCGAGATTTGCTATCTCGATGTTCTGGTTTGCTACGGCGGCAGGACGCTTTGAACAGTTACCGTTGAAGGAATTTGTTCAATTATTTTGGCAGCAGTTTCAGCTAACTTATCAGTTGACAAGCCATCTAATGAAACGAGCACTACACGAATACTTTCAAGTAAAATTTCTAGAAACCGTAAACGGACCAATTCATCGTTGTTAGGAGCTAAGCGTTGCATCTGACGCAATACTGCTGACGGTTTTCTATCACCCAGTTCCTGGGTTTCTAACAATTTACGCAACCGCCTATCTTGACTATCTCCGTAATAAGAAAGTATACATTCCTTAATTCTATCGAACGTGTCAGTCACTTTTGCACCGCTCTCGTCAATCACATTGGTTGGTAGCGCACACACCAGGCTGTTTTTGCTAATCATGTAATCTGCACCGTCTAGTAATTGTTCGACTTGGGATAACCAAATTTTGGGATCACGGTCATAAAATTCTGGCAGTTTTATAATCTTGTGGTTGTTTTCATGATTTTGGTTTACGCCTTCAGCTTGCGTACTTTCAACTACCGAAATCGCTAATTTGATAGTTAATTCATCAAAAGTTTCTAGACGTTCGAGTATCTGTCGCTTAGTTGGTGGCATTACGAAATCTGGATCATCTTCATTTAATTACTGCAGAATTTTTTCCAATTTTGGTTTGGGATAGTTTGCTAAATTCAATGGTCCAGGGTTTAATTCAACGTTAGCGGACAGAATTAGCAACAAACGTTATGCTGTAGCGTGGCGTGAGCTTATGCTCGAAATACGAATTGCTGCTTGTAATGTCACAAATGTTATTTGCTTCACATAAAACTCGGTTTTGTACGACTTACGTTGAACAGCGGTTTGACTTTGAATTAGAGACACTGCCAAAAACTCGTTCCACGTAACATTGTGAAATTTAACGGCATAAAAATTGGATGTTTGTAATGTTTGTAATAATCGGACGATAACGATTAAAAATAATATCGTAGCGCGAAACATATTGAAATGCCAAAATTACCAAACACTGATAATTTTATCCGTCGAGTCCAACAGTCAGTGTATAGCGTCCAGACTTGTAGTAAATTAATAAGAACGCCAAAAATTATAGCTGTCGTTGGAAATAAACGTGCGCACGCCCAAAATATCACGTCGAGCTCACCAAAATGTAAGCGTATCAAAAATGTAAACGTCTTTTTCCTTTAAATTTTAAAATTTTTTTTTTTAAAATTTTCTCTCAAAACACCTTTTTCTCTCCCCCCCCAGAACCCCCCATCAACTTGTTCTGAGTTAACGAATCAACTCTAGACGTTGTCAGTTCAACTCAGAGTGAGAACTAACTCCACTCAGACATTGTAAGCTCAACTCAGAGTAAGAATTGACTCAACTCAAAGTGAATTAATGTTCATTGTTATTAACTCAGAAATAACTAACCCGTCATCTGACTTCGTTAGTCAACTGATGGGAATTTGCAGTGTGAAAACTTAACCTTTCTCACATGAATATTTTCAATTTCAGATGAGACGTAATTTTCAGGTAAGATTCGAACCCCAGTCTTTCTGTAGGAAGGCGTTTACGATGACCAATGAGCTATAGGAGCTTGACACTCGAGCCCGAAAGGGCTCTCACGCCTTGTGGAGATTTCGCGCTGCGCATATTAATGTTAGTATTGTTAAATACTGTTACAGTGAATATACTGCTCGTATATTATTGTATTTAGTTGCCATAGTATACTCTATGAGTGATAGGGTTAAAAATTTTACCTCAGATGAAACAGAAAAAATTCATGTCGGCAGACAAACATCCCGTAATCTTGTTTCAGGTGTATTTCCAAGCATAGCTCATAGAAAAACGGAAATAATGTGGCAAGACAGTGCCAGCATTAGTGTTTTTGTGACAAGCTTTCATCTCGAAACTGATACGAACGACGAATGTAAGCATAATTTCGACAACTGGTTCTTTCGTATCCACAAATTTAAAGCTGTAAACAGGTCTGGATTCATAAAGGCAATAAGACGGGTTCAAAGTTACGGCCCATGTAAACATCAGGGGCGGAAGATTTTTCTGCAAAACTGCAATAGAGTATAAGCTAAAGCTTTAAAAAATTTTTTGCTTAGACTTAGGCTAAGGCTTACTAATATGCTTTTTGTATATTGGTCATCCGTTGCCCTTTGAAATGCAAAAGTTCTGGCAGAACTTATTAATTATGGCAAATTCTCACGAATCTACGTCAATTTGTCGCCCGACAAATTTTCTCCCAACTGTGTCCTATGCCCTTTGAATCAATCTAAGCATAATCCTAAGCATAATGATGGACAACGAACTTCGAGTCGATAAAATTTCGGATCACAAGTGGTCAGGCGACATCTTGTGATGATATTAATTCTCACAATTCGCATGAATATTCACCGCGTGTACATGTTTCCTTAACACCAATGTATGTCTCACTTGCCGACGCCGATGGTTTTTTCACGACAGCCTCAATAGGTTTAGCCTAACGGCTTAAGACCAAACCAAAAAATCATCATTAATTGGCAGAGCTTTGTTTTGGGCGGAGCCTTAATAGTTTTATTTTGTTTTTAAAACGGCTCATTCTTGATGCATTAATTGGCTTTACGTCCTTTTTATTTCCGTGCCATGAATATTCTGTTTTATTAATAACCACTGAGTCATCATTTCCGTCAACGTTTACCTATCAAAACGTGCACAAAACCTCTTTCTATATTTCAAATGTATTTCGCAATGCTTGTTAATCTTGTATTTATTGCATGCATTTGCAATTTGCGGATTTTAGCAACTGTCGTTACTAGTGACCCAATTCGTGCGTGTTATTTTACTAATTGGTCCAAATATCGTGATGGGCAGGCGGCATACGTGCCGGAACATTATGAACCAGGCCTTTGCACTCATATTTTGTTTGCGTTTGTTTGGATGGCCGAAGATTTCACGCTGAGGTTAGTACAATTTTAGACTCTGTACAACTTTCCCCCACAGGCTTGGGCTTTTAGGCTCAAGTTAAGGTTTAGGTTGCGGAAAATGTTCTGCCTAAGCCTAAACTTTTGCCTACACCTTTACCTAAGCCTAAACCGTTGACTACGCCTTAACCTAATCTTAAACGTATATCTCCGCCTTTACCAAAACCTAAACACTAGTCTACACCTAAACCTATGGCTAAACGTTTGCCTACACCTCTACTGGGGTCTAAAGCCGAGCCAAAGCTTAAGCCTTAACCTTAAATGTGGGTAAATCTATACAAGAGCAGAACATTACTTAGTATGTACATACACCAAAACCTACAAATTGTATAACAATGCTTTATTAACAGTTGCAAAAAATTCCCTACCGAAATTGCCAAAGCCTTCGGTCGAAACTAACAATAAAGCTTTGTGGTCGATTCTTTGTAAGCGAATAAGGCAGACAGACTTAGGGTTGCGCTATGCTCGCCGCGCGCCCATGGACGGCTGCGCACGGCGCTGTCAATCTTTTTATTAAAAATTGTCGCACGCTGCCGTGCTGCGGTGCGCGGCGATGCGCGCCAGCGTCCGGCTCAGTAAAATATAGCGCAACCAATTAAAACATTTTATCACGGCGCGCGGCGTTTGCGGCGGCGCGCGGCGTTTGCGGCGGCGCGCGGCGTTTGCGGCAGCGCGCGGTGGTGCGCAGTAGCGTCCGGCGGGGCTCGGCGAGTATAGCCCAACCCATAGTTTTTGAACTGTTTACTTTGCCCACAAAAAGTATGCCCCCGCATAATGGCTGTATTAATAAAAATGACTAAGGTTCATGGTTAGGCTTACAGTTAAGCTAAGTTTAGCTGAAACCTAAGCGTCGGCGTAATAAAATCTGAAACAGAAATGTGGCGAGAAAACTAGCCTTCTACAAAAATTAACCCTAGTGGTGTAAAAGTTAATCAAATACCAAGGTTAAAGGCTGTTTAACAGGGCGTATGATATCGATGATGAACATCGAGCCGGGTTCAAAGGAGCCTACGAGCGAGTGATTGACTTAAAAAGCCAGCAGCCTAACTTAAAAGTCTTACTTTCAATTGGCGGTTGGTCATTTGGAACAAGGTAAACAAATATTTTAACTATAGCTTGACCACTTGGTCGAAAATCAAAGTACTACTTCGTTTGAACGCCGAAGTGTTCAACTACTAGAGTTCAGCATCGTACAAAATGTACCAGCACGCGTTGTATTTTTGCCCGACCCCCCTGGTTAAGAGGGCAGTCATCATTTGAACCACACAGAAAACATAGGCCTAAAGAATCTAACACCAGCGTTATTTACACTTCCTCTAAATAATGGGGGTTGAGCGGTAGGCTAAAAGCGTAACGTGCGCTTGGTACATTTTTTGTGCTCAGAATGTACCCAGTTGCACACTCTTGTCATTATCCTCTCTTAGTAAACCCAATGAGTGCATGATACAAGACCGTGCAAGTCTTGGGATTCCGCGTGGTACAAAATGAACCAGCCGGAGTTGAGTTTTGGCCGATCCGTCTTTGTTCAGAAGGGGTCTGTGTCACATGCAATAACCCAAAGTTAAACTATAAGCGGAGCAAATTTTGATGTCGAGTACATAAAGTGTCATGGTTCGCACAGGTTGTATTAACTCTAAATAATGGGGTGTAGGCCAAAAATGCAACGTGTGTCGGGTACATTTTTTTATTGGAATGACTGTCAGTGGACGCCTCCTAAAAGTGAATAAAATCTATACACAACAAATCTTTATGCCTAATTACACCACACTTGAAACGGAATTAATCGTCGCAGTACCCGAAAGTATTGTTTGATGGAATTATACGGTCTGTACAGCCTCTGTTTGAAGTTTTGCCCAAAGTTAAAGACCACGCTGTTAATCGAATATCGTCCCTCTTGCACTCGAGTCATTCATGCTACCATTGCACCATGTGATTATTGTAACAACTTCTTATACCGGTGTATGTGCATATATATATAGCAACCTTTTTGCTTTACATATGCTGACAAGTGTGACAAGTAACACACGACCGAAACAAGTTTACCTGGTGTACACACGATATTGTATAGAATGCTTTATCATTGGTTCACGTTCAATTTTAAGGCTGTTCAAATCAATGGCGGCTACAGCTGAAAATCGAGCGAAATTTATTCAGTCCACAGTTGAATTTGTTCAACAGCGGAATTTCGATGGATTCGACGTTGACTGGGAGTATCCAATCGGCGAAAGCAGACCTCATTTCACGTTGCTGATGAAGGTATTAATTTTAATGTATATTTCTGGCCAATCTTACGTTTCGGTTTGTCCTATATTTCACTTTTTGATTCGGCTGGGATATGACTAATTTTGACGTTTAGGCTTTGGTTTAAACTTATATTTATGCTGAGCTGGGGCTTATTCTCTCGCTACGTTTTACATTGAGGCTTTGATTTAGAAAAATGCTTACCTAAGCCTTCGCCTAACTATTAACATTAAATGTGGGCAAAAGTGTACAAGAACAGGTTTCGGCATAGAAATTAGGATTAGGTTCTGGGCTCCCGTTTAAAATAACATTTGCCAAATTTTTCTACCATCAAATTGAAATGCGGTTATAGTCATGCTGTTTGGCCTACAGTTGTACAAAATTAATAATTTAACTGCTGTGCTATTTAAAACGCAATCCAATTAATGATAGGTAAAGCCTAAGCCCAAGCATACCAAATTAGTCTAAACGATAAATTTACTTTATTCCGGTCCCCGCAGAAAAACGTTTCGCCCCTGATCTTTACATGGGCCCAAGTTTTTAACTATTTTGAACATGAACTTTAAATTTGCTACCAAGTTAGCATTAGTTATGTCATCATAAAATTATTTGTGACTTGTGCAGTTTCACATCCACACTTAGTATTTTAAGCATAAGGGAATAGCATACTTATTGTGCAATCGTTGCCTAAGAATTTCCTAAAACCGCTGTCTATGAAGTGTACCGCTAGGATTTAGGGAAAGCGTAAAACAGCTTTATTTATTTTCGGTTCAATACGTTCTGTTTCGCGATATATATAGGAACTTCGAGAAGCGTTCACCGCGGATGCTGAAGGTTCCGGAAAGACAGAACTGTTATTAACAGCTGCTGTTTCCGCTGGAAGAGTAACAATCGATCAGTCATATGATGTGTTTGAATTAAGCAGGTCAGAATGTAGGTTTCACCGGTCCATTGCCAAAGTGGGGCCAGTGGGACTTAGCCCCCTACCAAAAAAATTTGGCCCTCTTAGAAAAACGTCAAGCTAGCTTGTAAGTCTGCTGATTTCATGTCTCTTCTAAAAATTATCTAGCCCCACCTAGCATGTTCAACCGTTTACGGGCACGACTTTTCAAAAGTTGAAATAAACTGTCACTTTGGAGCATTTGTGGTGGAATTTTCCACTGTGGGTGGGCTAAAAAAGTACCCATTTACGAATAGCAGGTTTAAAAAAGAATAACCCAAGCCTGATCGAAGAAAGTGTACAAGTGGCATAACCAGATAAATTTTCAAACAAAAATAAATTTTCAGTTGCAAGTTTTAAGTTGCCCGAAGCTACAATAAAATTATTAAGGCCAATTCGATCATTTTACTATATATGTATATATATATACATACATATATGAATATTAAAGCAATATTGCCATATTTTTTAACCAGTTGCAATTATCATGTAAAAATGCGAAATCTAAAGACATTACTTTGGACATTTAATTTAGGCTCTAATTTGCGAATGAAAGCGGATTCTAATATATGTAGAGCAAGATTCGAAGTCAGGTGGTTAGATTTTGGCCATGCGTCAACTATGGAGAAGTCATCAGGGGAACAATGGTGATTAGACTTTAAACAGTGATCTGATATTGCGGAAACTAACTTATTGGTGGATGCGGTGGGTTGAGAGGTACGATCGGACACCTGCTTATGCTCGCATATTCGCTTATAGAGTTGGCGATTTGAGGAGCCAACATAACCTGACAAACAGTCAGGACAAACATATTGGTAGACAATATTTGAGCGGAGCAGGGTGGGTGTTTCATCCTTAAAATTAAAGAATTGGGAAATTCTTTTTTGGCCTTCAAATATTATTCTAATGCTAAAATTGAATTTGCTGAACCATATTTTAAATAATTTATTAAGTTCAGATTTCAGCCTGGATGAGTGTGAGCCCATGTAGGGTAATTTTAGAACGATAAATTTGGGGGCGGGGCCTACCTGGTCTTCTTGACCATTGCCGTCTGGCGTGTTATGGCTCTGGTTTGTAAGGATTTCCGTCATGGCATAGCTGCAGTTCGAATGCGATGAGCTTGAAGTTGAAGTGCTATTGACGGAGTTGTTGTAAATTCCTAAAATCACTTCTTAAATCTAATGGTTTCCCGGATAAAATTATTAACAATACTTTCATTAATTTTTTCAATAAAAAATTTGAAAACTACGCCGCCCCTGAGTCTCTTAATCATTTCATTAATAATAGCAACAACCACAGTTTGAATAACATTTCAAAATCTCCTATTTTAAATTTAGATAACCGCACTGCTTTGTACAACAACTCCGTCAATAGCACTTCAACTTCAAGCTCATCGCATTCGAACTGCAGCTATGCCACGACGGAAATCCTTACAAACCAGAGCCATAACACGCCAGACGGCAATGGTCAAGAAGACCAGGTAGGCCCCGCCCCCAAATTTATCGTTCTAAAATTACCCTACATGGGCTCACACTCATCCAGGCTGAAATCTGAACTTAATAAATTATTTAAAATATGGTTCAGCAAATTCAATTTTAGCATTAGAATAATATTTGAAGGCCAAAAAAGAATTTCCCAATTCTTTAATTTTAAGGATGAAACACCCACCCTGCTCCGCTCAAATATTGTCTATCAATATGTTTGTCCTGACTGTTTGTCAGGTTATGTTGGCTCCTCAAATCGCCAACTCTATAAGCGAATATGCGAGCATAAGCAGGTGTCCGATCGTACCTCTCAACCCACCGCATCCACCAATAAGTTAGTTTCCGCAATATCAGATCACTGTTTAAAGTCTAATCACCATTGTTCCCCTGATGACTTCTCCATAGTTGACGCATGGCCAAAATCTAACCACCTGACTTCGAATCTTGCTCTACATATATTAGAATCCGCTTTCATTCGCAAATTAGAGCCTAAATTAAATGTCCAAAGTAATGTCTTTAGATTTCGCATTTTTACATGATAATTGCAACTGGTTAAAAAATATGGCAATATTGCTTTAATATACATACATATATATAATTATATTTTAATTTCAGATATGTTGATTTTGTGAATTTGATGTCGTACGATTTTAACGGAGCATGGGATAGCCGAACTGGATTCAATGCACCACTTCATGCTGATCCGTCTGATTCTTCTCCAGACGGGCGTACCACAAATGTTGTAAGTAATTTGTATTGTATACTACAAGACTCTACACTGCAAAAATGGTGAGTCAAATTGACTCTCTCCGAAATAGGCTTTTCGGGACTAGACAAACTGAGTCAAATTTGACTCCCCAGAATCAAACGTGCGACACAATGAATCCAATTTTACTCTGGAGAAGTCAAATTTTTACTCAATTTGTGTAGTCCCGAAAAGCCTATTTTGGAGAGAGTCAATTTGACTCATCATTTTTGCAGTGCAAAGAGTAATTGTTTTACAATTAACCTAAATTAATTATTATGCACCGTCAAATTTAATTTTGCCAAAAAATAAGCCATCAGGTAAATTATAAGGCATGATAAATTTGCAATGTTTTCACACGTTAACCACGCCGTAACCCTTTTTAAGCTATAACTGTACATTAACGCATGTCACAACTGCTTTGAGGTAGCTCCGGATCCAGAAATTTCTGACAGGGGTGGGTTGGCAAAAAGTTGTGAAACACAATTTTTACTGTATATCTGTGAAAGGTTTTCCGAGATTGAAAAATTGTAATGTATAGAGATCGTACCATTTTATGAGCAAAAGTTTCTAACGGGGCATGTACGTTCCTCCCCTGTGGATCCGTTAGTGCTTTGTGAGATTTATGTTAAAGCTAAAGAAGTGTAAAGATAGATCTGCACAAGATGTAGTATAGTTGGGTTAATGCGTGACAAATTATAAATTTGTCAATGAAAAAGTTTACCTTATTACACATTTTGCCTAAATTTGCTGTTATGAACGGCTCACAAAAGTCAAGCCAATTTTCTCGTTCGTTGCACTCACTGTCAAAATTTAGTTTAAGGTTTTCTTCTGGAATTAAAATCCTAGCTACACCATTGGTTTTTAGTAAATTTTTTATTTAGCAGAAGTTCATATGTTTGGATCTGTCGTATCATATTCAACTATTAGTTAAACTTTTTTCTTTATAGGAATGGGCTGCGACTTACTGGGTAAGCAAAGGTATGCCACGGTCAAAATTGGTGATCGGCATTCCTGGTTATGCCCGCGGTTGGACCCTGTCAAGTCCGGACCAAGATAACGGAGTTGGAGCTGATGCAAGCGGTCCTTCGCGGGCAACAGAATACTTGAAAGAGGCCGGAATCGCAGCGTACTTTGAGGTATTATTTTAAGCATAGAAGCAGCGAATTCTTAAATGACTGTGGCCGTACAGTAACGCAGAAATTGTACCTTGGCTAAGTTCTAAATTTAGCGGTCAGAAGATTTTACATGTGAGCCAAAGTTTAGAAAGAAAAGTTTTGTAAAAAATTATAAGGTCCCTAATTTACAAATTGCTAAAATTGCATTTGGTTGTCATTTCTTGTCGCCTCTTTCACAGGTTTTGGTTGCCATTGTAGTTTGATCCCCCGCGTATGTGGCACAAAGTGCCGACTCCAGAGCGGATTTGTAAGAAAAACATCGCGTAGTCTTTCTATCTTTTTCGAAACTTTGTCATGGCTGCGTTCTTAATTAATTTGCGTCTTTGGTCTAGGATCTTATTAACGAGTGCCATTAATCGATACAGTAGTGGTTTTACCTTTGGCAAAGTGTGTTTATTTAGCTCTTAACTATGAACACAAATTTTTAGCTTAGAATAACAAATAAAAATAGTGAATTTCTCAGGTTTCAGATTTGCCGGTTTCAATTTCATGAAAGTGCTCAACGACGATGGGATGACGGACGCAAGGCGCCGTACTTGGTTCTTGGAGACCAATGGTTCACTTATGATGATCCTCAATCTATCCGGTATAAGGTAACGCAGCGAAGCGTACACACAGAATTGATTGTCATAAGAATTAATTTCAAAAATTCAAAAATAGTTAAGTCTTAATTTTTAGAAATTAATGTTCTTTCAAGTTTTAAGACATTTTATGCTTCACAGTTTAAAATGATGTATTTTCGCGAATTTCTTTAAGAGTTTAATAAGTCTTGTTAATCAAAGTAAGAAACGACTCGAAATTTCCTACCTTTCAAATGAATTAAAGTGATCATATGTTTCTGCGGCAATGTGTTTAAATTTTAAGACATTTTGTTTTGTTTAATACAGTGGCGTATACAAGACAACATGATCAGGGTAATAAATATCTTCCGAAAGCTTTTGAGAGCCGAGAAGGTTGGATTTCAGGGTTTAGAAAAATTTTATGCCCTTCCGAAATCGGCCCGTTCCCAAAAGATAGGCGGTGTGGTTCAGCTTTCCCTGGAAAATGTCGCCTCCCTCAAGAAAATTTTCAACTTTATTGGAAGTCATCGAAAACCCTTGTAAAAACCTCATGAAAATTTATTATTTCCCCTTAGCAATGTAAGCTGATACGGACTTGCATGAAATGAGGATCTGGATATGGTCGTGTTTAAAAGCATAATTTGATGCGGAAACAGCGTATCTTCGCATATCCATATTATAGCTAATGACGAGTTTAAGTAAGTCTAGTGTGTCAAAGTATAATTTACTCGAAACTTCACACTTTTCAAACTGAATTAACAACTTTCATACCTTTAAACATACACAGAACCTCTACGCCGCGCAGCATATCCGTACACCTATAACTAATTATCGAATGTATGTAAATATTTAGAATAGCTAAGTAATTTTATTGGTTCTATATTTGGTTTGACAAAAATTAGCCTTGATTGCCATAAAATACCATGTGCTGTAATTTTTAACAATCGTTGGGATGGCTGAAACGATTCTCAACAAGCAATGACTTATTTTTCCAAATTTCAATTCAAAAATATTTATTAATTTACAGACACAATTCGTTCGGCGACACGGTTTTGGAGGTGTCATGTTTTGGTCACTAGATGTCGACGATTTTTCTGGAACATGTCCGCAGTCTCACGGTATCCGCTACCCGTTGCTGTCTACAATAAAAGAAGAACTGCCTTCTGATACGATTTCGTCAGGCGAACTGCCGCGACACCGCTCTGTTACTACTGAAACAGTTGTGGACACTGAAAACGATGTAAGCTCGTCAAACGTCTCTCGTGAACTTTGAAATAGAGTAAATTGTACATATCAATATATAGATGTAAATATATATACGTATATATAAACTGCGACCGGACACCAAAAATGCCTGAGTAGGAGCCGGATAATATGATATCCGGCCGGATCCGGAGCCGTATAATTAATTCAAATCCGATACTAGATTGGATTCAAGCATCAGAACGTAGCGAACAATTACCCCAAACAAACCCACCCCCAACAAAAAACAAAACAAAAAAAAAAAAAAAAACAAAAAAAAACAAAAAAAAACTTATGAAAATGGACTAACGTATCCAAAGTGTTTACGTGACAAAGCTTAACGTCTCACGCCTATGTATTTTTTAGACTATGACAACGACCATATTCCATTTTATTCTATGTTTTTGTAATATTTCGTTCAGTTGTAATACTTATTTGTTTGGCGCATGTTACTTATAAGGGCATAAAGTTTTTCCTAGGTACTATAAAATAGAAGTGGCTAGGTACAGCAAAATAGAGGTGGCTAGGATCATGGATGGAAGTAACGGTTTCAGGAAATCTCAGTGTTTGACATATCAGTGTTTTGAGTCTCGGTATTATGAATCGAGACCAGAAGGCGAGGATTCAGCAAATGCTGGCAAATCTGTAAAGTCAGACTGATCGTCTTTGAAGTAACTTCACAATTGTCCCCATTGCAGTAACCTCAATAGTAATACCAACCTAAATACCGTTATATTGTCAGTAAGTTATGCAGGTGGGTTTCTGAAACAAGAGTTACAGTTGCAGACCCACTTAAAATTCAGCCAATTTTTGTAAATTTTATCATCATCTTAATTATAGTTTAAAAATTTATTTTACCCTGCAAAATTTCGCCAGTTAATTAGCCGATTAGTACGATGACGTCGTTTCGCGACGAGATTTTAAAAATTTTACCGTGCCATGCATTTTTAAAATCCATTGAATTTACCAGGCGCATTGCCAATAGTGGATGCCAAACTTTCTAGAAAAGTGGGCTGTTCGAAATATAATGAAAAATTAACGAGCATAGCGAGCGAAGATTGGACACCGTTTTTGCACTAAGTCTGCACAAAATTATGGTGTTGATCTCGGTTGGGATTAAGACTAGGCCAGGGGGTCCCTCCCGCCTTAGATCCGCCAGTGCAGATCGCAAAATTTTCTACTGTGTTGGATTATCAGAAGCAAAAATTTATGCTGTGAATAAACCACAGAAATGTTCCGAAATTTTACAGTCAGCTAACTCAGCTATTGCCAGCCAAGCAAATTTTGTCATAAGACAATATTGCCAACCAAGCAAATTTTGTACATAAGTCAAGCACCACAACACCAAAAAAAAAAAACAAAAAAAAAAAAAGAAAATAGCACTACATTTACATTATGCATCCTCCACAATTAAAACTGTGAGGTGGTGGAAAATTTTGGCGTCAATTCCACATCTCAATTTCACGTTTTGTTCAATTCCAGAACTCCACGTTTTGCACTACTAGGAATTCAGGAATTGAAAACTCATAAAATAGGAGGCATATAGGAATTGAAATTCTTTCGCGCAATGAAATTTCATATCCAAAGAGTTTACAAAAGTTCACCCACGTTCAATTCTTGAATAGTCAATTCTAAGAAATTTCGTTATCTACAATCTATCACAAAACTCGCAATTCAACTCCAGTAGTCCTTGAATTAAGGCTTTAAGGTAAATTGATTACAACGAAAAATTTGAACTTACAAAATTAATCAATTCCTCAATACACAAAAGATGAAAACAGAGTTTACAATAAATCTCCTCAAATCTTGAATTCAATTCCAATACACGCAATTACTGTAAAGTTCAATTCCAATAATCCTACCTAAATTTGACCTTTACAAAATTTCAATTCCAACAATCTCATTGTTTATCGGATAAGGATTTCTGGAATTGAATTTAGATTAGAGGAGGCTTTCTGGAAGTGAACTTTACAGTTTTTGCACATTTTGATTAAATTCTTTACGTTCAACTCCAAATTATTGACATTGTAAATTCAAATTGATTTTGGAAATTCTTAAAAACGCTTTGAGTGAATTTTATGGATTAAAAATTTAGTTCAATTCCAATACACGAAAATTTCACATGTCTAAATTTTGCCTTTTTCTGGAATTGAAATTCAGTTTTCCATCAAGCCACATTTTTAATTGAGAGCATGCATTACATGTATGACAAAAAATATGTAAAAGTAAGTCAATCAGTTTCACGGTTGTTGACATAAATATAAATGTTGGTTTTAATTTTTTGAATTTTTTTAAAAACATCCGGTAAATTAAAATACCGAAGCCGGAACCGAATGTCGATATTTTGGCGGAGCTGGAGCTAAAGCCGGATATCCGTTCGCAACCTGATATAAATTTGCGTTATTCCATTTCAAGTCAGCGGTTGTTCAAAAATAGTTCGGTTTTGAAAATTTTGCATGATTGTGCTCTTCATAACCTTCTCATATTGTTCACTTTTAAAATGGTTTTGAAAGAATCTATTCTTCAAAACATTTT
The DNA here is from genome assembly GCA_030248215.1 of Enoplolaimus lenunculus. Classification (NCBI taxonomy): domain Eukaryota; kingdom Metazoa; phylum Nematoda; class Enoplea; order Enoplida; family Thoracostomopsidae; genus Enoplolaimus; species Enoplolaimus lenunculus. The sequence continues at coordinate 151,051 of JASANG010002850.1, forward strand.
AATTTATAATCTTTTGTTATAATGTAACAAGAGCGGTCCGTGTTATTTTAAGGGGCGATCCGTTTTTTCGCGGATTACAACAAAGTAAGCTTACTCTCTAGACTAACTTTTGTTTAGGCTTCGGTTTTAGGCGTAGTTATAAGTTTACGCTGAGGATTAGGCTTGATTAGACCTAGGCTTACGAATATCGTTTATATTATTATTACGTCCCTCAAAGTAACATTGGCCACAAATTGAATTTGTGAGCTGAAAAAACTTACAGCAAAATGTTTATAGTTATTTTACAAAGCTTAAGTTTATTTACCAATGGTAAGAAATCGGTCAAGCTGTCCATTCCGACGTGGATTTACTTGCCAAAGTAATATTTCAGGTGTCTAGCAGACAAGACGGCAATTTGGAGCCGAATTATGGTAGGTAATTTTCAAATTTACTTTACTTTGAATCACGCAAAACGAGTAGTGTCTACGTAGACATACAGCATGTAAAATTTTTTAGTTTCCTCAAGAAATAACTTAGGTGTAAGCTTATAGTTTGGGCGTTGGCTTTACGTTGTAATGTTGTTTGCACTACAGTAAGAGCTAAAAACGGACCCAAAATATATTTTTTCAGTAAATTTTGGCTTATGATGTGAAGGAATAAGCCAGATAATTGTTAGCTGCCAATCCCGAATAAGCACTAAATCGCATGGACGTCGTCGCAGGTCCTGTATCCACCTTCTAAGATACAATGAATAATTTAGTACTTTTATCATAACCTTGTACCTATTTCGCAATATCTTAGACAATGTTATAAACAATTGTTTTTAAACAACAAGACTTAAAATTAACTAAATATTACAGTTCATGTATGGTGAGCACTCCTGAATATCATACGGATTATTTTCTAGCTAGAACTCACTGTTTAAACCGATTGGAAGGCTTCTATCCGTATCCATCAAACTGTCGTTACTATCTCCATTGTGGGCGAATCCCAGCGCAATCTCGAGTCGTCCCTTGCAACCGGGATCCTACACAAGCGGGAATGGGTTTCTCGACTGCTCGAAGGCGGTGTGTCCCCGTAGATGATTCGAATTGTAACGAAAACCGTCAAATATACCATAATCGAGTTGAAAATAGCAGAGAGGATGTTGAAGTCAGCGACGAAAATCCGTGGGAATATGGGAAAACTGGCAGCGGCGAAACACGGAATCAGGGATCGGGAAACGATCGTCCAAGGTCACGGTTGGTTTCGGTGGAACAAGTGCCAGGTATAGTTACATGAGCTGTTTTAAGTATAAAAATCTGCATATTAACCTAAGCCTAAACCTAAGCGTCTCTGTCTTTAAGTCACTCAGTCTCCCTAGTACGCAGGCTCCTATCATTATAATGAGCCGTTGTTTGTATAAGTATGGATTTGGTAGAATTTGCGTGATTCTGAGATGTCCCCCTACCAAATGTGATTCTGAATGGTTCCCAAGACCAACTAATTTTTGACAATAGCACAGACGGATCGTATTTCCCTTTGTTATGTTTGCCATTTATAAATTACCATATTTTTAATTTTTACTGGCGTTGAGTTAATTTTATCAAGAATCAATAATAGTTTTACTGACCAATGTATAGAACAGCGTAACAGTAGTATGAGGATGTTCCTAAGCCTAAGTGTAAGGGAAAAATATGCCTAAGCTTAAATCAAAGCAAAACATTCAAAAGTTTCCGTTCACTATATTGCAATCCTGCAGAAAAACTGTGCGCCGTAGACCTTTTCATGGGCGGTTTACTGATCGGGAAATTGAAACTCTAAATCCGGAATGCCTCACAACTACATTCACACCGGAAATCGATCCAGTAAGGTTTCGGCAGGGAAGCGTGTACCATCGGCACTCGACTATAAGACTTTGCTGCTTCAGCTCCAGCGGGTTCTCTCGTCTTGTGTAGATTTTGCCCTACGCGTAATAAAATGTTAAGCACTGTGCCTCGTGTTTTATCACATGAACACAGTTTATAGTTAGTTGCTCATAAACAGGTTGGCGACCCATTTTGACTTTGTGAGGGTGTTCCGGTTTCCCGCATGGTTCCAATGGAGCAAAGCTGAACCTTTATATTATTTTTGCTCAGGTTTAGAAAAATGCTTATACTACTGTTACGCCTCTCAGAGTGAGGATGACGCTATAGTTGTCGGGCGGCGCCACACGTCAAGAAATTTTTGTTTACAAATTGATATGGCTGTGCCATACGGCAATAAACGTTCACGGCCAATGTATAGAACAGGGCCGGAACAGAAGTATAAGCATATACCTAAGCCTAAGGAAAAAATTAGTCTAAACCTTAAAATGACTCTATAAGCCCCGCCGGAAAACGATCCGGCCCTGTTGTATACATGGGCCACGTTCACTGTGGTACAGCGCTAAACGGCACCGGACAGTGACGGACAGCGCAGTACGGCATCAAAATAGCGTCACCCTACCACTTGTCGCATAATCTATACGGCAAAATGTTAGGGTGGCGCTATACTCGCTGCGCGCCCACAGTAAAATTTATAATTAAAATTTTACCAAATAAATTTTGCCTATATTTTTGTTCAACAACGCATTGTGGCGTTTTAAAGAGTAAGGTATAGTGTAATCCTTAACTGAATAGTTTTAGGTCCAACATTTGTGTGCCCAGTTCGAAACGGATTCGTGCGTAATGGTTGTACTTCACAATTTATTCGTTGTGTAGAAGGTGTTGCGCACCAATTTCATTGTCCATCTAATCTGGTTATGGACGTTGTTTTGGAACGCTGCGATTGGCGAAGTAACATTGAAGAATGCGCTTAGTGATAGCATAGCTGGTTTGAAATGTGATGCAAGATGACCATTAATTGTATTTTTTAAAATTGCCCAAATTTAAATATTGTTGTAGCATTCTCAAATGTGTGTGGCACCTATCATCAGTTAGCGATAGTATCAGGGTAATATATAGTTTCAAATAAAATGTTATTAATCCATGTTAATTATAGAGCCTGCCCACTGGAAACATGAAGATTGGCAGACTTTGGGATGATTAGGCTGAGGATACATTTTGTTTAAGTTTCCGCTTAGGCTTAGTGCTCAGGCTCTTATAATTAACATGGGTCGGGTGATTACTAATCGCAAAAAAGTAACTGTTTTGTCTCAGGGAATGCTAACATACTACAAACTTGTAGTTGCACGTGAAAATCATCGTGAAATTTGGTTCGAGCAGCAGTTTATATGTTACTTACTGTATAAATATATTCTTAGTGCAAGCAAATACTTAAAGATTTCGAGGAAATAAATACTTAAACTATCCAAACAACGTTACGTTAAACCGAGTGCATATTTTTGCCTCGACATAAGAAAAATATTCAATTCTATCATATGTCAATGACATACGTTCAATATATTTACTTTCTGCGTTAAATTAAAATTTTTTGAGTACATCGTCTGTTTAAAATCAAATGTTATCAAATGATGAACTTGTAGGCACCATGGAAGCTTCAGCAAGCTCGTAGCCAGTACTCCTTGCTAGGGGGTTGCAAAATTTTTAACAAAATTTTTAAGAGGGACATACAAGCGTTAGAAAATAAATTTAAACTTTTCTAGGAATGGGGCAAAAAAATTTTCCAGGCGGTGCTGAGCCGGCTTCGAGCCGGAACTTCAGTATTTGTTTCGACGGGTAAGCAGGGTCATAGAGCAGACACGAAATTTCCCGACTCTTTGCCTGTAGTTAGGGTTGTATTTCTGACGTGCATTTTAAATATTTCTGAACGAGTGGTGCCAAATGAAAACGAAGATTGTAGCTCGAGATTAATGCGATTACCTCTGAAATAATTTAATTTTATGATCTACCCAGTTTTTTTTGCTTAGGGTCCTAAAGCTACCATGCCATGTTCACTAACGATACTTTATCTGCAATCAGTTTTCTATCGAAGCAACGGCGAATGTTACTTTTGGGGCCAAGCTACACTTTAAGCATATTCCTTAGGCACTAAACGTTGAAAAAAAAGTGTAAAACTAAGCATCAGCAAAAAATTAGTCTAAAATTTAAGCATAAGCAAAAAATATAGTCTGCAATCTAAGCCTAAGCACACAATGTAGTCTATAATTTAAGCTTACCCTTCTGCAGTCCGGCCAATGTATAGAACAGGACCGGAACAGTGGTTTAAGCATATTTCTAAGCCTAAGCGTAAACCTAAGCGTATGGATGAGCCTATTCCTAAGCCTAAGTCTAAGCAAAAAAATTAGTCTAAGGCTTAAACTGACTCTATTATAGTCCCTCCAGAAATCGATCCGGCCCTGTTCTATACATGGGCCTGTATTCCCAACAGAAAACTTGCCCTAAGAGTATCAGTCACTGTGCTGTGTGCCACCCGTGTTTGGTATAACCATAAGTAGGGAATTAAATTTTATATCTCAAAAAACTTCATGAAATTATTTTCATCCATTATATTTACTTCCATATTCCCTAAAATCGTTATGCCCTGTTTACATAAACCTCACCGCCAAGCCAAAAATACAATGTCGAATCTGCTCCTGCCGTTCCAGCAAAAATATTGCTACAAAAGTGCCTGTTCCGCCGTCAGCTTTCCGCCGAGACCCCCGTTCCATGTTCGATAAGCCGAACCATCGGATACCAGAATACCTCAGACAAACAGTCACCCTTTGGCCTGGTCTTCCAATAATTCTTCGTCGCCGCAATAGCTTCCACATCGTGCCGATACGCCCAAAATGTTCTTGTGGTCAAAAAATACGCCAAAAGCACGTCAATAGTATAGTGCATTCGCGATGTTAAAATGCCAAATATTGCAACTGCAGCTGCAATCGATAGCAAATAGAATGTTAGCTGAATTTTTCGAGGGGCGTATTCTCGGAATACCATACAAGACAGGATAATAACCATGGTATGACCCGAAAACAACAGATCTCCACACGAATGGCGCAGTCCGGTAGAGGATGTTCCGAAAGTGACCAGCATATCGCGAACGCGTTTCAGGATTACAGGAGCGGAGGTGTAGTTGAGGGCGGGAGCACATTGGTAGGACGGTGATTGATTCGGTAGTAGGGTGACTGACATGCAGACGCAACGAGAGAAATATAGTAAACCAGTTAGGAAAAATATCCTAGAAAATAAAAATTCAAAAATATTGAAGAAACAGATGAGAATTTTGAGAGTAATTTTTAAAAAAACAAAGTGAGTGGCGTAAACTTGAACAAAACACTGAAGAAAGTTTTAGAGTTTCGCGAGAACGAGATTAGCTTTTAAGAATATTTTGACAAAAACTATGCGTCGTTGACAATATATTAAATTAAGTAGTTGACATTAAATTTCAAGAATTATTTTAAAAACGAACGGTTAGCTGTTTTTAGCATTCAGCACGATACCAGCAACGCTGTATTAAAGCTGCCGGTGCGTCCAGCCGAAATTACATTTAACAAAGACACCGGATTATTTTGGGGGATCTTCCGCAATTGAAATTCAAGATGTTGCAATGGATCGAAAAATCAAATGTTATCACAATGTTTGGTCGAGTCTATTTGGGTGCACCAGCCAAATTGGGGGGAACGACCCCCCCCCGATGCTCCCATGGGGACGCCGTTGGCTAGTTGTGTGCTCAAAATATTGCACAATTCACGGTGTTAACAATTATTATGCGTATACCCAATATAATATCGCTGCATTATTTTAGAGTATCATTCGGGCTCAGCGCTAATTTGTCTATCGATGCGTTCTGTGTTTAGTTCCCAATTTAAGACTAAGTCTTAGATGAATGTAAACTAAACATGCGGGAAAGGTTAATGTAAATTGTTTCAGTTATTGTCATTAAATGTTGAGTTTACATTCATCTAAGACTAAGTCTTAGATGAATGTAAACTAAACATGCGGGAACAGTTAATGTAAATTATTTCAGTTATTGTCATTAAATGTTGAGTTTGCTATAACCACAAAACCGATACCTTGACAACACAACCCATCGATTTTCGTGATACAACGCAACTCCGAGAGCCGCCAGAATACACGCAATCATAAACGCTTCGGCGACTGCTCCGAGCACCAACTGTTCGTCGAAGATTGAAAACCAAACATCAGGCAACGGCTCACAGGCGACAGGCAAATAATCGTGAATAATCGCGGTTACAAAATCAGTCGCCAACATCGATGCCGCTAAATAGAACGTTGTTGCCACGAGTCTAAGTCTACAACGGTCGAACGGCAGCGGTGGTGACGGCGACTCGAGTCGCGATTCGTCTCCGCTGTCGTTATCGCGATGTGTGTCTCCAGTGCCGTCGTTGCGACGTCTGGCGTCTAGACAGCTGTCGTTACGACGGCGGCAGTTGTCGTCGCCACCATCGTTGTTGTCGTCGCCGCCGTCGTCAGAATTGCGCCCGCCACTTTGTCGTCGACAAGACGCCAACAATGACGATGCAACAGTTGGGCAACACGTGAATTGCTCGCCACAGCCACTCCAGCGATTGGTAGCGACAAGTGTGCGATTGTGTCGAGTTGTTGCGGTTGTTGCTTGAGTTGAAGTGTCGCGAGACGATTGGTCGTCGTTGTTGCGGCGAGGTGCCTCACGTTGGGCGGCGTTGCACGGTGGTAGGTGTAGCGGTTGGTGTTGGCTGTCGATAGTGACAGGAGTCTCGGTGAGCAACGTTGGTCCTGGTGTAGCTCGGAGCCGGCCAAAACAGTTGGTTGGCAGCGTGATGCGAGACGAACTTCGTTTCTCGCCTTGAAGGTCGCCTTTATCGCCGCAGTCGCCATGGTTTCCTGGTGGATTGTTGTGGTTTGAAAATTTCGGGGAGGATGAAGGTTCAAAACTGGAAGTTAAGTTGTCCTCGTATTCATGCTCCGAGCAGTGATTGCAGTTACCTCCAGTTGTTGAGTTGCTCTGATCTGACGCTAGCAATGCACGACGCGATCCGCTATACTGATAGCAAAACGGTGGCGATTTTGAAGTCGCCAACTCAGGTAAGATTGAATTTCGTTCATGTCCTAATTCGATTGAACTAGCGGTACCTGGCCGGGGTGAAGGCATTTGGTCCTTTAGATTGTGACCTTCTTCTAATTTTGACATGGTGCAATTACCAAAAGCAGTAGGATCAGCTGGTATATTTTGGATACAACCGTTCCTATTTGAGTCTTGCTCGCAAAATTTTGATTCGAATTTTTCCGAAAAGAATATTAAATTTTGGTTAAGTAACGACCCAGGATTGGTTTGCAGTGGCAAAGCTGGCAACGAACCAGATATATTATATTTACTAGGTTTTGCGTTGCTACCAACACCTATGTGTGTGGTCAGAAGCGCAGATTTAGTATCAGATTTTTGTAAATAATCAGCTTCATTAATGGCTTCGTTGACACTTGGATGTTGGTGTTCGGCTAAATGTTCTTCGCTCAAAATGACAAACGAATTTAAGTCGACAGAATTTGAGCTGGTGCTACCAAGTGTACGAGCACTTCCTGTACTAAGAGAAGAGCCCAAAGCCAACGTCCCACCTTGCTCTGCTGCCGCAGGATAGGAATTTACCCCAGAAAAGTTATCAGGGATAGAAGCGTTTGATATGTGATCAGGATTTGTAGGTCGATAATGTTGAAAAATTTGGTTTGGGCCAAATGTCGGAATGCGTCCAGTACTTATTAAATCGTTATTACCGTCATTTGATCTATCACTAATATCGGATTTAGTCATTTTTGTTGTGCATAATTCAATTGGTCCCCCTGAAAGTCAAACAACTTTTCCAAACCATGGCTCGCGAGAGGCCTGTGAGTCGTATCTATAATGGTGTTAGAAAAAACTGTTTGGAAATATTTTCCCATGATATAAATCGGATATCCGTTTCCATTCGCGTTTCCGGTAACAATTGGTGCCAGTTTCCGGTGACAATCGATATCCGTTTCCGTTATCGAAATAACGGAAATTCTGTTATTTTTACGCTCAAATTTAGTTATTAAACAGGTATATATCAAAGTTTTCATTACAGATATGCTGCAATTGTTCGACATGAAATAAAAATTTTGAAATTCATCCAAAATCTTCAAAATTTCGATGCATCAGTCATTTTTCTCTAAAAAATTTGAAAAGCCCGGTGAATATTTACACACCTCAATTGTACTGGCAGAAAAATAAGTTCTTTTAAACTTTTATACTTCGATATTCGTTTTCCGGTTACCAATTTTGATCATTATCCGTTTCCGTTTCTATTATTTTTATTATCCGTTTACACCCTGATATATATTTCAAACACCACTGAACCCAGGGCCGGAGCAGCCACCCCCATACCCCCATTTGGGGGCCCTCACCCCTAAACGGCCCCACCCTAATCGGTTGAAACAAAAACCGCTTAAGTTTTAAAATGCGCCTGGCTTCTCGTTCGCTTCGATCGCGAGTTTGAGGGCCCCCACTCTGGAATATAGAGAAGCCCCCAACCCTGCCTGCTCCGGCACTGATTAGACTAAGCGCCCTTTAAAAGAAAGATATACCAACAAATTGACAAGAAGAGAAGTGGGTGGCGAGTACAGACAGATTACTCCATCATTTTCTGCTAAACTAAAACCTTAGATAAAATCCAACCGTCATTGTGACATATTTTGTAACCGCACGTTATTTACTGTCAATTTTTTTGTTTAAAAACAAGCGAAGAAGCAAGTTAAACATTACTAAAAGCATCTCATTACGATCGACAACAGCAGAACAGGGGCGTACTGAACGTTTGAGAAACATGGTTGCGGGAGCTTGAACACACCTGCTATTTTAGTATTACAACATACTGTCAAATATGCACTGTTTTACTGAACCATCGTTAACTGTTTGGCAATTGTTTCCTAAGAACAAATATTTTAGGTCGTTGTTTTCACTACTGAACCCCGGCGATTCTTAGTCTTCAATGCGCCATAACAATAAATACAACGGGTAGGGCACAGCTGTTATTCTACTTATAAGAAAAAACACTATATATTGATGAGGGGAGGCCGAAAGAGTTTTCTCGAACCGGGGGGGGTAGGAGGTATAAAAACGAGACGTTTTAAACTATAATTGATGAGTCGAAACATATGGCTCTGTCCAGGTGTTGTTTTAATAACTGTCTTGAAAGTTTTTTGGCTAAGCATTTCTCACTTTTATATATGTGTAATAAACAGGTTAGGGGTTTAAAACGTGTTGTGGTTTAATTTTCATTTTCGGTCGTCTATAAATCGGCGTGAGTCAACAGGATGTTGGGACCAACAGCCTGTGACTGGCATCGGCAAAAGTTAGAGAATTTAATCTTTTCTAAAACGCGGACAACGGCGGCGAGAGAGGATAGGGAATGTGCGAGAGAGGATGGGGAATGTGCGAGAGAGGATGGGGAATGTGCGAGAGAGGATGGGGGAATGTGCGAGAGAGGATGGGGGAATGTGCGAGAGAGGATGGGGGAATGTGCGAGAGAGGATGGGGGAATGTGTGAGAGAGGATGGGGGAATGTGCGAGAGAGGATGGGGGAATGTGCGAGAGAGGATGGGGAATGTGTGAGAGAGGATGGGGGAATGTGTGAGAGAGGATGGGGGAATGTGCGAGAGAGGATGGGGGAATGTGCGAGAGAGGATGGGGGAATGTGCGAGAGAGGATGGGGGAATGTGCGAGAGAGGATGGGGAATGTGCGAGAGAGGATGGGAATGTGCGAGAGAGGATGGGGGAATGTGCGAGAGGATGGGGAATGTGTAAGAGCATGGGAAATGTGCGAGAGAGGATGGAGAATGTGCGAGAGAGAATGGGGGAATGTATCCCCCACTGGCCCTGTATTGGTATCAGTTTAATGATGCAATTAGATGCTAGGGGTGAAAACTTTAGATACCGCGAGGGAGAGAAAATTTGAACTCATACAACCGAAACTTTAGTCACAATTTTCCAAAATATTTCCTTTCAGCTGATGGAACGGCAGGTAAGCGTGAAGCTATTCTTGTTGTTCGACGTAGTCCTGCGCCACACGGTGCCGCAAGTCAAAATGTTTGTAAGGATTATCGGTCCGCTTCTCTATCCACTGAGCTGACGCAGCCATAAAGCCTAAAGAGACCCTAAATGAGACCAAAGTAGAAAAAAATGGCCTCGACTATTCTCAGATATGTAACAGACACTCAAAGAACTCGTACAAAACTTGAATCAAGCCAGAGCAAAATTACGGACATAGCAATCAACCCACATGCTTCAGAACAAGTTAGTTCTACTCAAAAGAAAACAAATAAAAAGAAGGAATGTTGGGTCCAACTATAACATGGGTAGAATTAAAAACAAATAGCAGTCCGTAACTGAATAACAGGGGAACTCCCTGTTGATTGTCAAAATAAATATCAATCCCCCTATTATTCGGTCACTGCCGTTATGTTACGTATACAAGATTGAAGACAACGCATATGAATCCGCCGCAAAGCCGTATAAACAACAGTGTCGCTCACATTTCCCAACCCATCCCGCTAAATAATAAGTTATGCAGCTTAATCCTATTGATTTCAACATCATTTTAACCACCTGAGATCGGACATGATTTTAACCACCTGAGATCGGACATGATTTGAGTATACGCTGGCGAGATTGATAACGACAAAAGCTCAACTATTCTCAAAAAGTTGGTAACATATATATCTTAATATAAAAGAACTTAAATATTAATATTTTTAAGGCAAAAATACAAATTACTTACGATATTGGCATCAAGAAATGTTTTATTTGATGAATTCGTTTATTTAAAATTTGTTAATCACCCTCTGGATTTGAACAAAAAAACAAAATCATTTCCTTTAATCGTTCTAAAGCTAGAAAACAAAATTAATAATCGTCACAAATACAACTAAGCGATGCATAAAAGTTCGTATTGTTTTTTAGCAAATTGTCAACATAAACATGACCACAAGCGTATTGAACATTTCAGTTTCGCATTGTATACTTTTAAAATAAACATGTTTCCACCCTCACAAAGAACAATTTTGGTTTCAGGGGAGCTGCCGCTCCTTTGAAGGGGGGAACTGCCGCCTCCCAAACCGCCTCACTAACCGCTTCTCATTCTTACGCGCAAAAACAGTTCAAAATGATTCAAGTAATTTTAGCTCTTTCAATAATAAAATGCTTACTGCAGGGGTTTGGGGGTTGCCGGCCCCTATCCTGGTTTAACGCAATGCAAAATTGACATCTCACTAGAAACTAGTTTTTCAAACAGGAAAACAAAACACTTTTATGTTACAAGTGAAAAAGTTGTCTCCCCACATTTGCGTAGTGGCGGGGGAAACTACAAAAGTGCCAATTAATTGATACCACAAGGTATATTCGATTGAATACCATTGAAAACATTGATATAACATGATAGACTTTAGTTTATCGAAATATTGTGGTTTCAGTTATTATACCTAATTTGCAACATTAAACTTTAATATATCATTTGAACAGGGCCGGAGTAGCCATCACCCATTCCCCCATTTCGGGGCCCCCACCCCTAAAGGAGCCCCAACCCTAACTGGATGAAACAAAAACCGCTTAACTTTTAAAAATGTGTCTGGCTACTCGCTCGCTTCGCTCACGAGTTTGGGGCCCCTACCCTGGAATTTGGTGGGAGCCCTCAACCCTGCCTGCTCCGGCACTGCATCTAGCGAAAACTTGACTCAAAATAAGCAAATCAAAGGTCAAGGATAAGCGATGGTATATCTTCAACAGCCCATTAAAAACGCTCTCAAACAAAATCTTAATGGTAGAGCCTTGTTACGATCTCTTAGTTTCCTGCCAAATACGGAAGCGGAAATAAAATTGAATCGTAGCCAATGTTATGCAATGTATTTTGCACAGTTCCACAGTTAACGCCTGATCTATAAACATTGCGCCGTTTATATATAAATTTAAAATTTGAATTATAAGTAAAACACTATTTGACACACATAGCTATTCTCGAATTGAAACGGGGGATGTAGCAATATATATTCAGTTAAAATTTCTTGAGAAACGAGGTCAAAGCAGTTTCACAGTCTTTACAATAACCTGTTGCATCTCAGAGGTCAAAAATGTGTCACGACATGAAGTTATACCCTTCCGAAATAAAATTCACGCTCCGATCGTTCAACAGAGTCCCAAGCGGAGGGCATTGGGGGGCCATCCGCCAAATTTTGCTGGTGCCCCCCAAAATAGACTCGGTCTAAAAAGTAAACAATCTTGAATTGCAATTGTAGCGTGCAAAATTGTTCGGTTCCGAGCTCCAAATATAATTTTCTACGGACGCCCCTGGATCGTAAAACATTTCGAGCGCGTTTAATGATAAAACGAGTACATACCAACGAATTTAAATAAACACTGCAAAATTCCACAGTACACCACACACATTAACAACAAGTGCACATTTCATAGTAAAAGTAAATATCAATCATTTTCATTCTCTCACCACAATTGAAGCGAACCCGGCAATCAAAAATTACAAGCTGAGACTGCAACAACACAATTCTGCAGATGCCCAAGAAAAATTTAATTAACATAGAATTGTTTTAATTTTGCCAAAAAATCTCTCGGCTGGTTGCAAGGATTCCCGTACCGGTGGTAATCCCTTTTGCTCCTCCTGCTAGTTTCGGCATCGTTTGAGCGAATATGAGAAGTGTGTAATAGAAAGTTTAATTTCATAGAAAGTACACTGATTGTTCAGAAAAACTACGGATGAAACTTTTGTACACCGATTAAATTTGCTATAATAGAATGTTCGAATCAGTGAGTTTAAACAATCGCTAAACGGTATGAAATATTATTGCTTAAACACAACCGAGACTACGCATTGCAAAGCCTCTCCCGTCGACCGGACCACAGTCGTTTCCATACGATTCTCTGAGGGCACCAAATGATCTACAACTCTCACAGGCCGGATGTGATTGATTAACCGAGCCCCTTTGTTGTTTCCGTAGACTTAAGCGTCGTTCACAATTAGACAAGACAAGACAAGAAGTTTATTTAGACCGAAAGCACGACAAAATATGCATTTAGTACAAATAGTACAAACACAGCCAAGTTGACACAAAATCATTGAACGTGTGCAATACACCCAAATAAAGGAAAAGTTAGAAAGAGGGCATGCCCTACTTATATACTCATTTTAAGTTGGACATAATTTGCGCTGCTGCTACAGATTCGACGTTTTAGAGCGTCTGACAGTTTTCAAACCGTATTTACAATTTAGACTAATTTCCAGCAAATTTGTCTAAAGCAATTGCAGAGTCGCTAAGAGTAAGAAGCATTTTCAGGAGGAGAGGCTGTTTCTGTAGGAGTCGTGTTGCTACCCTCGTCGCTGCTGTAGTGTTATTGAAACTGAAGATACATATTATGATTGGGGGACTGGTTTGGTAAGGCCCTGCTAGGCGCAGGTTTAGCCTGCGTTTACATTTAAGTTTGAATGCCAATTGACATCTAAGCTTGAGTTTTAACCTCTTATAGGCTTATAAATTCCATGGCTCATAATAACTATAACCATCTGCCGGTTAAGTCTACGCTGTAAATTTCAGTGAGTTGATTTTAACTCAGAATGAGTTGAATCACTCAGTCTGACTGTTGAGGACTATCAGAACTCAGAATTTTGAGTTGATTCAATTCATTCTTAGTTAATTAACCAACCCACCCAGAGTTAACTCAACTCAGATTGAGAATCAAATCAACTCAGAGTGAGTTAATGTTTACTGATACTAATTCAGAAATAACCAACTCGCTAATTGAATTGATTAATCAACTCAATTGAATTTACAGTGTAAAGCTTGAGCCTAAGCCAACGATAAGCCCAAAGTGATTGCTATGACTAAGCCTCCGAGGCTTGGACAATAATATACAACAAGGCCGTAAAAGTTGCTAGTATAAGCATATTTCTAAACCTAAGCCTAAGCCTAACGTTTACTGTAGTGACCGGAATAAAACGGGGGACTGGTATTTTTTGGCCTCTCCAGGAGGTACCTCCATCCTGTTATGCGGTTACGGATTGATATTTATTTTTAACCTACACTCCGCCACCTTTCGTTATTGATATATCCGATACTGCAATTATCCGTTTAATACGTTTGTCTTGCATAAAAAACTTGAGCTATAATGCAAGGTTATACTTAGGAATGCACCTCCAAAACTTAAGTTATGCCTTAAAGTTTCGAACTATGGACCTCTGTTGCTACCCTCTCTCCTTCGGGTAGCTACAGTAAAAATGAGTTTATACCTAAGCCTAAGCCTAGGCAAAACATAGTCTAAAGCTTAAGCTTGCTTTATTGTCTTCCAGCAGAAAAACGTTCCGCCCCTATATATTTTTGCTTAGATCTAGGCTTTATGTATAAGCTAATTCTTACGCCTAGGATTTATGAATATGCTTACTACTATACGGCCCTGTTCCATACATTGGCTACATCTGTACAAACAGCGTATTTTTAGCTTAAAAAGGCTTGAAAAAATTACGAAACGAAGCCATAAACGAAAGTGTTATGATATCTATTTCACGCACACATAAAGCTTCCATGCTAGCTTACATAATTTTAGATAGCTATACATATACTATTTCTGAAACATATCACCTACCAACCATGAAAATAAAACGAAAGCATACACATTAAAACGCACATTAATTCAGATAATTCGGTCAGTATGGATCTTGTGGTAGCAAAATTAATATACACTAAAAAACCGAAACTCTGATCAAAACGGGCAAAAATATTCCATTTTTATCTGTAGAATTGTGTTAGGTTTAAAGAATAAACACCAGGAAATAGCGCACGCCGTCAAGGGCGACCCAGAGGAGTGGTGATACGCTCGATACACCCATTTGAAATATTTTTTCAACATATGGTAAAATTCCTAGCGGCTTTAGGAAACTTCATTGCCGACATCTCGCCCCCGACAATTTGTTCCTAAAAAATTTGTCCACGTAAACATTTGTAACCCGGAAAGTTTGTGCCAGACAATTTGTCTCTGCCAGTTCGTCTCTGGGAAGTGCGTTCCTGGAATAATTCGCCAGTAAAAGTTTGCTTTGGGATACGAGTTGTCAGGGGCGAACTGTGTAAAACGAAATTTCCGTATGCCGGTTGCTATCTTTAAACCGTGCGAAAAGATATGACTTCAGTTTCTGGGGCTCTATGCCCTTTTAAACCATAGACCCTTTAACACTTTTCCCTATAAGGTTATTTTATGACACGGTTTAGGCTTATTTCTAGGTAAGCCATTTTTGTACCCATTCCTAAACTAAAGCATAAACGTGAGCCTAAATCGTAACCCTGTAGGGGGAAGCATACCAGAACCAAACCATATCCTGAGACACATCAAACAACATGGAAAAAATAAAACATTCCGGTCAAAAACTCACTACATCGTTAAGCCAAAACATGGCGACAGCGCCGAAAACATTTTTAACTCACAAGTACTACAATCATGAAAACAAATAGAGAACTCTCGCTTTGCTAGGCGCTGTAAAACACAGACCGGCATGTGCCAGAAACCCATAGAAAAGTTCGCAAAGTTTTGTGCCCTAAACTTTTGCATAATATAGAGCATGATTCAATTTGAGCCAAGTATGTTGTGACTTTATTAACAACAATCTTAAAATGACATAGCTAGCTCAAGTTGGCTTGCTACGCTAGCGAATACTTTATGTTTAAGGCTAGCTAAGTAATTAAAAAATTTTAAGTCGTATATAGAAGCATAAAATAAGTTTTAATTACGAAATGGAAGACTTAGTAAATTTTTAAAATAGTAAATTTATGTTATTGGGCTCATTCGCTTATTTGCCTATTTTTTACTTTGGGTGGTATAAACAGTTTGTTGTATACAAAGAAGTTTGTCACGTTTGAGTCATTTTGATCATTCGTCTTCAGGTTTATCCATTTTTAGGTGATGCTTTATATGAAGAATTAGTTGCGCAATAAGACTTAATAGAAATTATTACCAAATCTCCACTATTTTGATATAAAACGTCCATTTACATAAAGTTGTAAGCAATTTTGTAAAACTACTGCCAACGATTTTAAGTCTTGTAACTAAACCTAGAATGCCCGACATACTGTAGTGTCCCGAATAAGAGGGGGAATAAGAGGAGCACCAAGAATTTAAGCAAATATTTTTTATATCTGAGTTGTACTTTAAACAATCATTCAAATTTAAGAAAAATGATCATGTCTCATTGTGAACGATACTTAAAAATTGCCTGAAGTATTCATTGCGCAATTGTCGTCAATTCACTCATATGAGTTCATAGCAATGTATAGAACAGGGCCGTAACAGTAGTGTAATCATATTCCTACGATAACTTATAAACTCAAACTCGCAAGCAATGTATTTCGATAAATATCTAAAGTAAATCAATATAATTCAATTGACAGTACTTTCAGAAAACACCCTGGCAACTCGTTTAGTCGCAACCTATTTCCTCTTAGCCTACTGTTCTACTTGCTTTACACCAGGGGTCTATAATAAACTAATTCACGACATAAGCAAATTATTTTAACATCTATCTAAATCAGAAATTTCTAAGTCAGTCTAAAATATTAAATACTAAATTTCTGAAATAAAATAGTTTTACACTTCCTATTGTAGACCCATCGCGCAATTATAGAATCCTGGTTACGCCTCTGCGTTTGTGTATATAATCAAAATGAATAAATGCGCTCAAGAAACGGTCAAAAACGAACCCATAAAGCCTCTGTATCGAGAAAGACAGAAATATATCCTGCGAAACCTACACCGAGCGGCGGTTTGAACACGTCTGTAGATGTAGGCGCTGTTCATTCGGTTTCAGACAGGGTTCTGGTTTGGCGAGAGCCACGTTTATCTTGGAACATTTGCGTATCTATTGTTTTGTTTTTGAGCCTTTTTATTGGTCTCTGCTAGCATTTATTTATTTATTTATTTAGTTATTTATTTATACAAATATAATGGTCAAAGGCCTTGCAAAACGCCATAACCCTCTTGTCGAACCCCCCTCTGGCTTCGCCGAAGTCGTTTTTATTACAGAGCATTCATGACAGTTCGACAGCATTGCTCACGAGAACTCTAAGGTGACCGAAAATGCGAGCTAAAACGACTAGCTATGTGGTCATGTATGTGATTATATATACTATACATATATACATAACCATTGGCGTGTGTAGTCATTGTTTCAGTTTGGGAACGTATACACCTCATGTAAAAAGTTTTGACCTATACGATTCAGAATGATGCTAAAGAAGGTTAAAGACGTGTTTTCTTGTTTCTCTCAAAACTTCGGGCGATCTACAGCCTCTGTCCCACCTCTTGTGTACGCTTCTGAACAGGGTACAACCGGAGGTCTGCCTCCGGCTCTGACTTCGGTAAAAAATCGGCATCCGGCTTCGGCTCCGACTCCGGTAGAATTTTTGTCAAAGGTTTCGGCAATTTCTGTAGTAAAATTTTGCATAGTTTTGCAAAACTTATCTGTCTAACGCGTTTTGGTTTACTTCTGTCACAATTTTCACGAAAAAAATTCCGAATTTTCGCAAAAAATTAGCGTATAAAACCAAACAACTTAACAACATATTGCAGATGTTGAATAAAATGAACTAATTAACCATCATTTTTACTATCTAATTTCTACTCACCTCCGGCTTCGATTCCGGCAAGTATCCTTGACCTCCGGCTCCGGTTTTTTGCCTCCGGTAGCACCCTGCTTCTGAACATATAAAACATACATATATGCATGTATAAATATATGCAATTATAGGACTATATATAGACCAGGTCTATAATGTAACGTAAACCAAAACCTAACCCAAACCTACGCAAAGGACTATGGACTCCGACTAAATGTTGAATGTTCATACATAGAAATGCATATATATCTTTGTGTACTATCCCGAAACAGATGCTCACGCAGAGAAAAGGATCCAAGGTTTCGAAGGTTAAGTGTTATGCGCCGTTCACAATATAAAATTTACCCTTGCCACAAAAAGTGTCATAAGGTAGGGTTAACGCGTGACAAATTTAAAATTTGTCACGCGTTAACCCTACCCTAACACTTTTTTCTGCTAACTCTACCCTAACGCGTGTCACAGAGCACTTTGTGACACGCGTTAGGGTAGGGTTAACGCAAAATTTACCCTCTATATATATTTATATACAACACACATAAGTCTAAGCCTAATCCTATACATGGGTACAATTCTAAGTGTAAACGAAAGTAAGCTTCATACAATGTTTGAATCTCAGTAAAAGGAAGCAAACTTTTAAATTTTGGCCCGAAATAATTAAAATCACTTGCCCGATCAAACGGTTCATTTTCCAAAGTTCTGCCCAAATTCTTTTGTGAGCAGCATTCAATAACTTAAGCACGTATAATTTGTGGATTTTTCATTCAAAACATAAAGTTGCATGAAAGGTTCAGAATAAGTTTAAAACGAAACCTAAACTTAAATCTGAACCCCTATTCTCAATTCTTCGTAGCACTTATTACCCGTTGGAGATAGGCCCTGTAACTTTCGAACAAGGAAATGGTAAGGTTTGAAATTCATCCCATTTTATACATTCGATTTAGTCTACGTCTGTGCAAATTTTTAGATATTTGCAATTGCAGCAGTTCGCTAGTTTGAAAAGCTATTACTAACTAGAGATTAGTGCTATATATGCATTTTAGAATATGGGCCCTGGCCTAAGCTTAAATATTACCCAATTTATTGCTATTCCGTAGGTTTACGTGACGCCCCTAAAAGCTGAACAGTCGCAAAGCCCAATCACATTTTCAGCAGGTATCTATGCGTGAGTGGTGCAGATAATGGACTAATTGGTAGAACACCTTACTAGTCACGATATGACTTAAATCAACCGGTATCTGAGCACTAAATTTATTATCAAAACTTCTCGACGAGGTTAGACACATTAATCCTGCCAAACATAACAAACTAAAATAGTCATAGAACCCTATAAACGCATTTGCAGATATGGTACAGTAGTTTCTTACCAAATATAGCAAGCATTGCCTTGCACAGTACCGGAGAATGACATAGATTAATTATCAGACATTCTCGCTTAGCTCAAGCTCAGACGCATTAATTATCCTTCAAAAATTAAGCGTGGAACGTGGCTCATGTATTATGGGACGGGATCCTAAGCCAAAATGTAATACAACTATAGAACCAATCATAATCTTAAGCGCAAGCCCCCCAGTGTTCAAGTCCTTTAGTTTCACTGTCTGCCAATGGGTCGACTCCTATTATAATGATATGGGCCCTAAAATATATAGAAAATTCTGAACTCATTTTTAGCTGTCATTTGCTGCTCAAATCTGTTACCGTTTAGCTTTCTGCGTTTGCCCGCAAATTTTGTGTTTTTCACAAGCATGCCGGTACAGTTTGGTGTAGAGACGTTCAAAAATAACATGTTTAAACTAAAACAAAACCCAGGACATATTTATGTGAACGAAATTAGAAACCATTCAAGCTTTTTGTCCACCAACCCATTCAACGGAATTTTACAGTTCCCACGCCCAAAGTTTGAACCCCCATGCCGGTATTCATAATCTGCCAATTTTAATACTAGCGTCGTAATTGAGCTGTGAACACGGGCTTCGTTTACGTTAATCTTAGTTAGTCTTTTTGACAGTACTTCTATAAACCGAATTATATGGGATCGTTTATTCGCGGCCCATGCGATGATCAAAGCTGGAGCGTTTTTCTGCGAGACTGCAATAGAGTTAGCTTAAGCTTTAAACTATTTTTTGCTTAATTCTCAACTTATGACGAAACGCAACAACATTTGCAACTTCCAAGCAGGCCCGCAGCCGGCTCACTTTGCTAAGGGTGGCTAAGGAATTTTTTACGAGGACCATACAAGGTTTTCGGAAATTGGTTGACTTAAAAGCAAGGTCGAAAATTTTCAAGGGCGGCGGCCAAAATTATTCCGGGAGCGCTGAGCCTTCCCTGGCACCTACTTGACTAGGATCCCGTGTCCAACATTCCATAAACAATCATTTTTCAATTGTCCATTTCTACCTTCAAACAGTCTGGTACATAATCACACATGTAATTAACATGTTTCACAGTCAACAACTATTTCGACAAGTACAGGCGAGAATTTAGCGTAATTTTTACACACAGTGCCAAAACTTTTTAACTACAGATTCAAAATATTTCTAGGCAAACATGTGTCCTCCAAGCACTCCTGTCCACAATTCAATTTAATTTATAAGCGCGGTCAATACTTCGCCAAGGCTGATGCCAAACATTTCTTATAGAGGACCGGACCTTCTGTGGAGCCCTTTCGCTTCAAGTCTGTTCATCATATTTTATTTCCACCAGCTCGGTGACGACGGGTAGGGGTGGCAGAATTTAAAACAAGCGAGGGACGTCAAGATTGTCTGTCGCATGCAAAATGACGCTTCAGGCGAGGGCTGACCGGAAACATAGGTCCGTGTCCGGGTACAATATAGTCAGCGAGACATGCGACTTTTCGACGATTTTTGTGTTGTTCAGTTGCGTTCCACGCACGCCGGCTGTAGACATCTGAAAAGGTAACGAAGGACTGAAGCTCCTTGGATAGACAGGGAATAATTATAGGGGGAGTTACAAAGACTCGAGGTCTTTTAGATGTCGTTGAAATGTCGAATAATGTGCTGAAGTGATGAAATCAACTAAAGATAAGTGCAGAAACGGCCTATAGCGGTTCAAGTCTGTTATGCGTCGTCCATTTTATCTTGTGCTCGCCGCGTGGAAATTAGAAAAGACTTTGTCCAATTACGGTTTACTTAAAGATAGTAGATGAACTTTTTTCATCTACGATTTAGTTAAAAGTAGCAGATAGAAGTTGAGAAAAGCAATACCGTTCCGGTTGGGTAAATTGAAACATTTTGTAAATTGTATATCTAACTTTAAATGGACATTACAGGCTGTAAATCACCACAAGCGATTTTTATAAGCGTAGCAATCGAAACTTAAAACAGGTTTTAAATAGATTAGAAAACTGATTTGATTTCTGGTACGAAACAAGAAGTTGAAAGAAACCAAAAGCGGCAATGAGAAACTGAACAACAAAACTGTTTGTTGTAGACAGAAGAAACTGTTATGTGATTTTAAATTGTACAAAATTGAAGCTTCATTCAAATTTTTCATTGCACAGGTGAAACTTAAAAATCACAATGGAAATGGAACTTGAAAACAGTTTCAGGACTTCAATTGGTGTTATAGATTAACTAAATAGTCGATTTTTAAACATCGTTAATAGCTGTGGGAAATGAACATAGTATTCAAATTCAATTTCTGTTGGCTACAAAAATGGCGTTTGTAATTTCCACATGGTGGGCACAAGATAAAGTGGACGACGCTTTAAGATAATAAGTACTTTAAAATTTGATTATAGATGTGTAGTGTTGATTGTATACATAACTAATTATGTCGTTTAATGTTATATTTTAAGCTCTGCAATATATTTACATGACGAGGAGTACATTTCTCGTAGCCTTGTAGAATTTCCAAGCATGTCATGGGAATAAAACATGTTAATCCCACCACGTTCCAAGAAAAAATTACAGGGTAAGAGATATGTTGTTTTATGTCAATCTTCGACCGTTGACAATAATAAAATTTGCTTCAGCAAAAAATGTCATGACAAAAAAATTAACGAGCGGTACATTTGAAATTTACCATTCGTTAACTCGATGTTATGTCATTTTCTTGTACCTAAAACCTTGTATTGTGAACGGCACATAAATAAGTATCAGCGGCTGCGGAGTTGGGTGAAGTTCAAAGCGGCAATTGCCCTCTTTCCACTGCCGGCCAATGCATAGAACAGGACCGTGTTGAATAAGCATAATCCAAAGCCTAAACTTAAGCCTATGCGTAAACCTAAGCGCAAAATTGAGCATGTACGTGGCCTTAGTTTAAACAAAAAATAGCCTAAAGCTTAAAGCTTACTCCATTGCAGTCCTGCAAAAAACATTGCGCTCCTCGTGTTTACATAGGCCATGCTTCCTATAAGTTCCCCCATCAGTGCGATTTGACTTCTTGCAACGTACCTGTTTCAACTGTATTTTCATGCAAGAATAAATCACCAGTAATTGCGACAACACCTTTTCCAGGTACGTTATACACGAACACTGATAAATCTTGCCGAGTATGCCCGGAGGTTTCAATAACATACACATCATTCAAACATAACGGATACAAGCGGCCGTCTGCGATTGGGTTATGTTTAAATATTTCGCCTCTATAAGCCAAATAAAGTATTATAAACCTATTAGCAAAAAATATAGTCTAGAATCTAAGCCTACACCTTTACAAACCGGAACGGCGCAACATTTAACGAGTATAATATCTTTAAGCAATAGCAACTGCATTAAACTAAAAGAGAATTCTGGTGCAAAAACTCGTTCTATTTTATTGTTCATCTGGTTCTAATTATTACGTAAACTCAATAACTTTTTGGGTTAAATTAAAAATGTTAGAAAATACTTAGTTGTAACCAGCGCTTCGTTTCATTTAACAAAAGCCTAAGTTTAAACCAAACCGTGAATCTAAACCTAAGTCTGTTAGCGGATATGAACGACAATAATGTATACCAGCCTTGGTTGAAACTGCCCTGTTTTGCATTGAGAGGCTTAAATCTCGATGCACACAGTATAAATTTGTCTTTGAAGTGAAAATCAAACTAAGTCATGTTTCTGCAACTTTGACTATTAGGTCAAACAGAATAAATTGCAGTTTGCAAACGAATCTAAAGTGAACTACTGTTCGCTTACTTTTGATCAAAGCGATGAAATACATGAAGTGCATTTGAAAACAAATTGACATTCGAAAAATGATCCGGGTGTCCGTGAGTGGTGATAAGGTATGATACCGCAGTCGGGTCAATAGACTGTTGTTCGAGTTGAGCTATGAGCTCGCGCTTTGCAGACGCTGTACTTGTATCGACAATAGTTGTAAGCTGGTTGACCTGAATTGCTGTAACGCTGCCTTTTGCACCTGAAAATTTGAAACTTATAATTATTTTTTATTTTACAATTTTTGCGTTTTCCGATGACGACGGATTCGGGAAACGGAGAACGCAGTGGTTTCACAGAGTTTGTAAAATTTGGAAATTTTTTAAAAAAATTTCAAACGACATTAACTAAAGCACTTTTCAAGTGTATATCATTCGTTTGGAGGGACGATGGAGTTTTGGATCAATGAATGTCTGTTTTGTAAACAAAACGGTAGAAGTTTTGTTGTAACTAATGATGTAGGAAAACTTTAATTACGTTTTTCTGCTCAGTTGTAGTAATTATTTACAAAAATTCGAGGGTTGATAGGGTTGGAATAGTGTATGATTTATCCATGGAAACATTTTTTACATACACTGGTCTCTAAAACGTGCAGGGAGATTTTTAATTTCAGAGGAAAGTTTCTGACCTAAACGATGTTTAGTATGCCGTTACAGGGAGTTTGGTGGTGTCTTCTATAACCCCAGAATCATTTTGAGACAGATTCTAGGCCATTTCTTTTTAAAGGTGTGAACATTCTGGAGTTCAGATTTTACAATAAATTTTTCGCAAATATTTAATCGAGTAAAAACTTTGCTTTTAGCTTAGCTATCTTGAATGGGAATAATTTGCCGAAATTTAAATAGATATGCATATATACATTACATACATACAAACATACACTTATATTTACGACACACATATATTAAAGCTAGAACGTCCCATATACGTATTTTGGGCAGCGTCCAGCAGATTTGTATATCCATAGGCAAATTTGCTTCTGTACCTCTAAGCGAAAAATTCTGAAGATAGAAGATTGTTGCTAATTTTTCTTTGTGTTGTTGTTATTGGTGACCAGACAAAAGGCCACCGGACAAAAGGCAGTCCAGACAGAAGGCCACCTGGACAAAAGGCCGTGCGGACAAAAGGCCGCCCGGACAAATGGCGCCTGGGCAAAAATGATCAATGTTGGGTAAATACGTTTGTATATTTTGAAAATTAGTAATGGTAATTACTGATTAGCCATTGAATTAAGCGACCAATGTTACTGTAAAAGCCGTTCCATCGTCCCAGGACAGCGCAGTACCAGGAGTACTTACAACAAATGTAATTGGGACAGTGGGACAGTTGGGACAGTAACACAGTTGGGACAGCTGGACAGACAGTTAGAACCGTTGGAATAGCGGGACAGTTGGAACAACGTAAGGGTATATATATTTTACCTGTGCATATGTGAACAGGGCTGCAGATGATCGCACTCCCGGTATATTACTATGCCGAAACAATGGGAATGTCTTTAAATATGGGCCAATTAAGCCATGGGCTGTCAAACAAACACTTGCTAATGGAGGGAGGTAGAGCGATTTTAATAACCAGTATAAACCCTGCTAACTCACAGTACAACGCATCCACTCCTGTATGACGGCTAGCAATTCTGCAGCTTTGGTTGGAAAATCACAAGCATAACTTTGTATGGCAAAACTTGAAAAACGAAAAATTCAAACTGTTAGGTATTCTCTAGTCCAATAGGGAAAGTTAAAGGCCTAGGTGAGGTTCGGAAATCGTGAAAGTAGAAAATTCAACCTATATGTCATGCTCGTTTCCGGATTAAGGCACATATACGTTTTTCATAACATTTCGTATAAATCACAACGGCTGCAACAATCTAAACACTATAATGAAAATGTATAGATAGAATGGGAATCTAGGCGCTTAAATTTTACACTTTTCCCCTTTTCCAGACAAACTTTCACACTTCAGGTTTTCCCTACCGAACTAAGAATCATCTAGACTTTTGAATATATCACTTTTCTAGTTCTCCCATCCAAATATATGCTTGTGAGTTTTCCTACAGAACCCGCGGAATTCATAAAGCCGTCATGCAGGAGTGGTTGCACTGCACTCTTGGTCATAAGTTTCCCCCTGAATGTGCTGTATTTTCTGCATGTTGGATGTATTGTAAGAACGGACTTTTGTCCGGACGGCCTTTTATCAGCACGGTATTTTGTCCGGACGGCCTTTGGCCCAGAAGCCACCTGTCACAACTTACGAAACCCTTTCAGTGTCGGTGAATATGATCCGTTAACCAATTGAATAACGCGTGGTTCAAGTTCAGAGCTTCCAGCTGGCACCGTACAAGCTTTGTCGCCGCCTTGTGAATGGGGACAACAAATAAGTCCTTCGCCACAATCTCGAGATGTTTCGCATACTGCGCAACTGCTGACCTGAAGGTAAACAAAAAGTAAACTTCAAAATTTGCAATTGCAAAACCTGAATGTAAAAGATAAAAATTAACTTTTAAAATTTGTCTACCGTTTGTATACGTAAAACTGAAAGGTATGCAATATTTAATTTATGTTTAACTATGAGGGCCTGCTTACCATTGACCTATTAACACTAAAGTTGGAACCTAAATAAATACCAACTTCTAAACTGAATCCTGTGTCTAAGTTACTGTCCTTTTTGGACAGGCTCCTAGACTTGACATGAGCCTAATTTTTTACCATTGAGCTATCTTTTCGAACTGGAAGTTTCGAGTAAGTACGAGCCGATATGAAATAGATAGCTGTTGTATCACTCCATGATAAGATACTGTGGTGATCAAATTAACTAAAGAAGAGCTTGAGCGCTTACCCTGGACGAAATTTTGTAAAAAAACAATATTATATCCCAGTTGTCTAGTTCAAGACCTATCATCAACTGATTTTAATCGGCAATAAGAACGTGTTTATGCGCCGTTCACAATATAAAATTTACCCTTGCCACAAAAAGTGTCACACGCGTTAACCCTACCCTAACACTATTTTTCTGTTAACCCTACCCTAACGCGTGTCACAAAGTGCTCTGTGACACGCGTTAGGGTAGGGTTAACGCAAAATTTACCCTCTATATATATTTATAAACAACACAAATATTATTTATATGTGTGTGGACCACACGCGTTAACCTAGGGTTTTAACGCATTGCAAAATTTGTGGCATTTTAGAGGAAAATCGAGAATTTTGTTGGTTTAAAATTTTACAGTGAAAATTTTCAAAGACAAGTGTTAGTTCAAAATTTTAGAGGTGAGATTTCATCTAAAATCAAATTTCAAGCTAAGATTCCAAATTAAAGACCCGAAACTCCCGAATGGTATCGCATTACCATCCCGCTCAACTGTAAGAGCTTAATGCACGTTGTTGAACTGCGCATGCAAGAACTGTTCAACACAGTGCGTTGTATAGTGCAGGTACGCAGTTTGCAATAGTTGCTCACAGTATACTCTATGTTTGACAGTGAAGTATATATACAAGAAGATGGATATAGGTGATATACTGTAGTGACCCGAATAAGAAGGGATACTAAGGCGGGGGTCCGCATTTTTGCGTATCAATCAATAGGAGTCTGTATTCCTAAACAGTCTGCTAGTGGATAGAATCCATAACTTCAAATTACAGTCTTTAAATGAGACAAAGCAGAAGAATGGCCTCATCATCAGCTCAAATCTGTAACAGACAGGGTACAGCCGAAGGTTTGCTTCCGGCTATGGCCGAAAATCAGTTTCCGGCTTCGGTAGAACTTTTGCCGAAGGTACCGGCAATTTCGGTAGTAAAATTTTGCATAATTTTGCAAAATTTATCTGCTTAGCGCGTTTCGTTTGACTATTGTCACAACTTTCAGGAAAGAATTTCCAAAATTTCGCAGAAAATTAGTGTCAAGCCAAACAACAACATATTGCAGATACTGGCTAAAATTAACTAATTAACCATCATTTTTACTACCTAATTTCGCCTCACCTCCGGCTCTGGCAAGTTTCGTTGACCTCAGGCTCCGGTATTTTTCACCTCCGGTTACACCCTGGCAACCATCCCTTTATTAGGCAACCCACATCAATAATTAAATTCTGAATAAAAGATAAACGGACATGGCAATCAAAAAAATGGTTCGGAGCAAGTCAGTCTTGTCTAAAGGCAAGAATATATAAGGAAAGGGGTAGGGTCAGAAGTGTAGGTCCATGTAGAGATCAGGGGCCGAACGTTTTTCTGTAGGACTAGGAAAAAGTAAGCTTAAGCTTTAGCTAATTTCTTTGCTTGGCTTAGGCTTAGGCTTAGGTTTAGGAATAGGAATTCGCTCATTCTTACGCTTAGGCTTAGGCTTAGGCTTAGGCTTATGAATAGGAATACGCTCATTCTTACGCTTAGGCTTAGGCTTAGGAATATGCTTATAATACTGTTCCGCCGCTGATCTTTACATTTGCCGAAATGAAAAACAAATATCAGCTCTCCTTTCCTTCGGATCACTCCGGAAGTAGCTCAAGAAATTTATGGGGCGCAAAGAAAAGCACTTATGCAGAATGGGTCCTTAGAAAAACCTCTTGAACCCTATAGGTCAAAACTCCTTTTACACGAGGTAATACATTCCCGAAGACAATTCCTCGCCAAACCGCTTTCCCACTGTAGGTGGCTGTGCCACACTTAAACCTATTTCAAACTAAAAACTAAAACTAAAATAAAACCCTATATCAAAACCACACCTTAAGGGAGTTCCTGGCTCCACCTAGTCTCTCTTAGAACTTAAGTTAGGCTTAGGCGTTGCTACAAGGCGTAGAAATTGGTAAAACTATGCTATGGCGGCTGTGTCCGCAATGTAAACTTACCTGGGGCCCTGCGTGGCCATAGAATGGTATTGATTAATGGTGCATATCGAGCCGGCTATATTTGCGCTTAACGACATAGCTAGGCTATGTCAGCACCAAAAATGGTGCTTTATATTGTGTGTCTTCGGCATGGTTGTTGTTGTTGTTGTTGTAGTTCCGGTTGTGTGGCTCTCGACCTCGACCGCATTGCGGACACCCAATTGTGGGTGTCGGCAAAAATGCAAATGAGGTCGAGATGCCGATATGGGTAGCCAGGACCGGAATCAGTATTATCTTCTTGGTGGTTGCAAACGGTGGTTATTTTTGGTGCGCTACAAGTGTTTGTATTTATTGGTATTACTAAGTTTTACGGTTGGATTGAGCGAGACTGGTGTAAGTAGGGCTTAACGGATTTAAGTTTAAGTTTGTCACGGTGGCTTAACATGTGAAGGAAATCAGGCATCACGGATTTTATTGGTGTTGCGCAGGGCGCAGGATCTACCCAGTATCGGATACTGGTGTTATGTGCTAAAAGGGAAATTGGAGTATTAAAGGAAACCTGGGGAAAAGTAGTCTAGTAAATCTAACGGGGTTAGATTTATTATTCTACAACGGTTGGGCCAAATCTAACGGGGTTAGATTGGTCGGAAATTTGGTGTAACTCTAACGGGGTTAGAGTACACGGTTTAACGGGGTGTAATTCTAACGGGGTTAGAATTGCACGGATTCTGGAAAAACGGCAAAAGTATTTGGTACGGTAAAGCCAGTGGCTGGATTAAATCAGATTCAGACGTCGGCTTTAAGGATTCCGGCTCGGGTTACCAGTTAAATTACATAACCTGTGATTTGCTGGCCTTCAATTTGGGTATTTCGTGTCTTACGGTTCGGGTACCAGTAAATTGCATAACCTGTGATTTGCTGGCCTTAATTTCGGTTATTTTGTGTCCCACAGGTCGCGGGTACCAGTTAAATTACATAACCTGTGATTTGCTGGCCTTAAATTTGGGTATTTTGTGTGTCATACGGGTTGCGGGTTGGGATTTATAATAAACATTTACCGGCCGCGTTTTACTAAATCAGAGCGAATAGCATACATCGAGAAAAGAACTATACAGGCGATACAGGGTACAGGCTTAAGTCTAAATCACGAACTTCTCACACCCACTGCCTACCTTTGCTCTCGGTGGACACAATCGCGACCGTTCACCGTGCGATCGCGCTCCAACCACGCGATTGGATTCGATTAATTTTACTTGAGCAATCAAATGACGTTTTTGATGACGTTCTCCAGTTTCGATGACGTCAACGTTGTTGTTGTGTTCGGACGGATATTTGACAAAAAACTTTGACCGATGTCTAATTAAATGTGGCTGGGTTGTACGGTATGGTTTGCTGGTTGACCACCGTCCCGTAGTTCCCGTGATTCGGCGAGATGTTAGTTTTGTCGGCGGCGGTACCCTTATATTCTTTTGATTTGATGGCGGTATCCTTTGATCTTCTTCGCCAATGATTTGAGACCCTCTATGATTTAGGCGCCTAGATTGTGGTATGTTTTGATCTTCACGATTTGCTGACGGAACCCTTTGATCTTTTCGATTTGACGGCAGTACGCGAAGATGTTCTCGACTTGATGGCGGCGCCCCTTGATTTTCGCGGAACTGTGGTGGTAGTACAGATTCGGTAGCTGGAAGCTGTGGTTTGCGTGTTCGTGAGGTGAGTTTTAATCTAGACAAGCGTGCGGTCGTTGTTAGTCGTTTTGTTTCGCCTTCTGGCGTATACCGTTCAAATTCTTGGCGGGGAGTGTATTTTGGATAATATTTGCCGCGGCGTGATGAATAATTTTTCAACGTGCGATTTTCGGTCTGTGACGAGGTATTTTGGCGTAAACTTTTAGTGCTTTCTGAGGTTGTTGGTAAATTCGAAGGCAAGCGTGAGCGTGGCTTTGTTCTTCTTTGCTCTAGTTGCGGTGTAGTTTGACGTGCTGGGCTGAAATTTATATCAAACGTGCTTTTGTAGACAAACGAAGAATGAGTTGTACCCAGGCCAGCATCCGATGGCTCCAAGCGGCTCTTTGAACTTGTTGTCATTCGTTCTTGGCTGTTGAGAACAAACGAATGCTCAGCAAATGTTTTACGATGAATAAATTCATTCTGAGTTTGGTGAGTCATTGGCTTGTTGGTTTTACGCCCCATTTGTCGCGGCGAAATTGAGGTTTCGCGGGATTTTTCAGTTGATTCAAATTTCTCCGTGGACGATTGGGTACCACGTTCACGAACGGGATCAGGCAGAGTTTGCGGTGGTGCGAGATGTTCGTGCGAAATTTGGTTTGCTTGTCTATAGGTACCACCATTCGCTTCTTTAAGTTCTTCTGATAAATTAAACCGAGATGCAAGATGTGGATTTTTCCGCAAAAATTCATGAAGTTTTCCTTTTCGGGATTTACTCAGTTGACCAAGAAGAAAATTGAGTCCGCTTTGACTATGTGACCGCCCAACTTCGAATCGTTGTGGTTGGCTGATCTCTTCTTCCGACGATTCATGGGACCTTTTGAATAAATACCCTCGAGTCGATTTTGGCGCCAACTGATTTCGCGCCATGTTTTCTCTAATTACCGCTTCGTCCGATGATGATGACCGTTGGACGATGCCACATCTGTCGCAATCCCCTGTTTTTTCACCAATTTCTTCCGACTTTAGCCGTAATGACAGCTTGAACGGTGATTTCGCTGATGTTTCCATTGATTCCCGTATTTGCTTTAATTTTGCTGTTGAATTGTTAAAATTTTTCGCGGTTGTCGTAAACTTCTTCGTTGAATAATTGTTTCCAGCCAAGTCATTACCAATCCCTCTTTGATTAAACGCTCTTGTCGACAAGAAAACCTTGGTGAATCTGCTCTGTTGTCCATTGTGCTGCTCTCGACTTTTGCGGTTGTCTTCATCCTCGCTTGTATTGGAACTTCCGGGCAAAATTTCTGACGCATATTCCGTAGTCTGTTTTTTAAGATCTGATTTCTTCTCAGGCAGTCGTTTTTCTACCTTCCTCTCTTCCTCAAATGTTCGTAGTGATTTTGTAGTTGCCCGCAGGCGTTGAATTACTGTCAGCGGGCCAGCGTGAGAAACCCTGCCTGTGGTATACGGTAGCTTGACTTTTGATTCTTCTAAAGCTGATGCAGGCAACTGAAGACATTCAGTCCATAGCTTTGGGCTCCATCCTTCAGTAATTTCTTCGATTTGATGTGAATTGTTCGTTGCCAGTTTTGTTCTTGGTGTTATTGTTGTTGCCGTCGTTGTTAGTTTTTCTTCTGATATTCGAAAATGCTTTAGTTTGTCGTCTATTCTTGTTGGTTTGAAAAAATTTCGTTTATTTTGTTTAATTTTAAGAGTATTCAAATCTTCGGCGGTTAGAGGAACGATTTTCGCTGAAATATCTGCTGATTTTGTTTTTGCTAAATGACTTTTCAACAAATTTCTTCTTGAGCTCCCAAATTGTTCACTTTTTGATGTTTCAATTGCTTCACTTGACCCCAATTCAATTTCTCGCACAATTTTTCTTGATTTGTCGAAACGATTATGATTTTCGCTCAAAAATTGAGCTAATTTTTCTGATATTTGCCGGATTTTTTCAACTTCTGAAGATTTGTAATATTTTTGCTGCTTGTTTCTTTCTGCTTTTCCAGATAGGTCTTTGGTTATTTGCTGTTTGGATGCCAGCGTTCGTACTACGTTATATGCTACGTGTGGCCTGGCAACGTATGAGCGACTACGCTGTGAACCGTATTTTGGTTTGATGCTAATAGTTTTTGGTATACTTTTGGTAATGGTGTCTGCTCCAGTTTTTGGTTTTTCCGTTTGTCTTTTCAAAATATTGTCACTGCTACCAGACGCAACGCTTCTTGATGTTTCCGACTCTTCGGTCTCGTTCTGATTGTTCTTTGAACCATTTGAAACATTTTCCGTTGAAGTCTGAACATTCCTTGATATTTCAACAGTTTTGGTACGAGTTGAGGTTGTACTGAGTGACATAAACGGCGTTTCCTTTGATGTTTTCCTATCGAGCAAATGCTGACTCTTTGATCTTGCCGAATTGCCAACAACGTTCACTAAATATTCGTCATCCGAAGTTCGATTCTGTAATGGAACTGCTGAAGTGGATGATTTGGACCAACGGTTGTTTGTTTCGTTCTCATTTATCTCGTTTTCATCGTGTGATCTTGCCGTCGCTGTTGTAATTTTATATCGATTGGAACGAATGTCTTCACTCTCGATGGTGTTCACTGCGTTTGGATCGGTAACTTCAAAGGAATCTTCAATTAAGGATGCTGAGCTTTTTTGATCTTGACGATTTGATATTGGACGTTGTGTTTGTCTCGGTGTCTCGGATTCTGATACTTGTTTTGTTGTTTTCATCATTAGGTTTGCTGTTCGCTCTGCTGTTCCACTGTTTTGGCTATCTCCATCTAAGGTAAGAACCAATGGAAAAGGGCTCGTTAGACCCTTACCACCTCTGTTGCCGTGCTTTTCAACGAGAGAATTCTGCGAAAATAATGTTTTTAGAGTTTGCTGAAGTCTCGTATTTTTTGCCGATTCAAATCTGACAGTATTATATTTTGGAGTTGAAAAGTGGTCTGCAGAATTGAAAGAAGTTCTTTCTGCTTTAGGAGTAACAAAGTTTCGACTGATCCCATCAATGGTTGTTTGTTGTAACTGACGAAATGGTGTCACCTGGTCTACATGGATCAGCTTCTGGTCACGGTCGCGTTCGAATTCATCTTGGACTGCTAGAAAGTTAGCTGGCAAAACTTTTTTGGATTTCGGGTTACTAGTCGAGCCTTTTTCTGCTTTTAGACTATCTGGTATACTCTTGTTTGATTTTAGCTTTACAGGTTTAGGAAATAGCGGTGCCAGTTTGTTTTTGGCCGATTTTGCG
The DNA here is from genome assembly GCA_030248215.1 of Enoplolaimus lenunculus. Lineage (NCBI taxonomy): Eukaryota > Metazoa > Nematoda > Enoplea > Enoplida > Thoracostomopsidae > Enoplolaimus > Enoplolaimus lenunculus. Next base: position 183,480 of record JASANG010002850.1, read on the forward strand.
ACAGATGTTGCAATTGATGGTAAGCCGGAGCCCGAAGTATCCTGGTCATGGTCCGAATTATTAAGATAGGCATTTTGAGCAAGGGAACGATCAGAGGTGTCTTCTTCATTTTGAGTCCTCTGGTCTCTGGTTAAATTTGGCGGGACCACAGGAGGAATTGCAAGTTTTCGTCGCAGTTTTCGAGCTGCGACCGCGGCTGCTGCTAGTCTCATTTGTTGTAGTTCGGCAAGTTTTTGAAGTGCCGCGTCAATTTTCGCTAAATTTGGCAACCTTCTTACAGGAGGTACCAGACCACCCTTGTGGGAAGAAATATTTTTAGGTGGAGACGTTCCGCTGATATCGTTTGCAGCGAATAAGCTCAATTGATTCGGTTTCACCGGGGACGGTTTAACGTGGGTATCGGTGAAAAAATTCGGAACCGGAAAACTCCGAGATATGTTAGCGTAGTTCAACCCTGAAGGACGAGATTCAGAGGGCATGCCAGGACCCCTAGATCTTTGAAGGCTGACACCGCTTTCGATAAGACTTAACGATTGCAACTGTTCCACGACATCATCATCATTTTCAGTAAGTTTAATCGCGTACGGTATCAAACCAGGAATCACCAGTGTTTCGTGTTTTTCATTTAAAATTGGAACAAACCCTTGAACTTCAGTCGCTTCTCCTTGCCGCAGTCTGATAGGTTGAGGCATAGAAGCCTGTTGGTTAGTATCACCGTCCTTAGATTGGCCTAAATGTCCAGCTATCACCGATAAAGGGGCTCCTATCAAGGGTTGCTTCAAAATGTTCACAGAGCCCCCACCCGTAGGCCAATGTCCATCAGCGTTTCCAATAGGTGGGGAATGAATAAACAAATTCGAGGGTGCTATTGTTGATTTCACACCCATCCCTCTCTGGGTACCCCCTTCAGATCTGTTCCGATTATAAGCGACAAATGCGGCAAACGTATCCGGATTATAGATGCCCTCAGAGCCGGCACCAAAATACCGCAACGAATGGGGTGGAATTCCTGGGTCGGGAATTCGAGGGATAAGCCGGGACATAGATGGGGCATATGGCCACGGGGGCCGTGGTGAACCACGCTGCCTACTTGAGGACGGAGTTGAAATTTTGTCAACAGTAGACGCGGGTAGCTCTTCGGTATGATACAGTACCGGTAGGGCTTCAAGGTTAAATTTAGATTTCAACGTCGCTCGTGGGTAACTAAGACTAGTCAAAGTTTCGAGTGCCGGGCCAACGTATGTTTTCTGAACATGAGTAGGGTGGAGTTTTTGTTGAGGGTGCAAACGACCAGAGGACTTAAGTTGAACGGTTTCAGCCCTGAAATTGAAAGTTTGTGGGGTTGAATCAAGGCGTGATGCAACGTTTTTGCCTGAGGGCGTGACATCGTGAAAACGAGAGCGTTGCTGTAAGAAGCGGTCATGTAATTCGTAGTAGTAGCATACTGTACGGCTTGGATACGCCTCGCGGATGTCACAAAATGTTTCCTTGGGACAATTTTGTTTGTAGCCGCACGGGACAGGCTCATCGGCCTGATTGAGTAAAGGAACTATGATTTCATGAAAATGACCACTGGACAGAAGGCTTAGAATGACAAAAAGTGTTGCGAAGTTGACTTTTCTAGTAGGTACAAACGATTTCATGGTTGAGAATGTATAGAGGCGTTAATCATGTTCAATATTACTAGTACAATTCGTAGAATTTGATATTAATTTATTTTATTAATGTGTTTGGCAATAATTAATATTTGGTTATAAAATATATTATCTATATATACGTTCAAATCTGCGCCCAAACTAGGTTGATTGCCTTGTTTGAAAATAAATCTGGTCTTGTGCAAGCATGATAACTTTGGCTTAGAATGACAAAATTGAGTTTTTCCACCAAAAAGTTGTTTGCCTCACCGTTTCAGCAAAAAATACTCAAAAAAGGTTATACAAAAAACAATTTTTTCAATTGTTTAAATGATTTAAACTTTGCTGTGTATTAGGAATTTTAAATTTAATACTATCCGTCAGGGTGTAACCGGATATCCGTTTCCGTTCCGGTAAAAATCGGTGTTCGTTTCTGTCATTGAAATGTCGGGAAATGTAAACTCGCAATTCTTCATTACAAACATGCTGCAATTAATTGATATGATATAAAAACTACGAAATTCTTCCAAAATCTTAAAAACTTCAGTTTATTCGCTATTCTTTCCTTAAGATTTTAGAAAGCCCGATGAATATTTTCATGCCTCAATTATGTTGGCAGAAAAATACGTTTTTGGAATGTTTATACTTCAATATCCGTTTCGCGTTTCAGTTATTTTGGTCGCTATCTGTTTCCGTTATTTTTACTACCCATTTACACCCTGCTATTCGTACACTTTATTATTACCGCCTGGTAAAAATCAAAAATCCAAATTGCTCAGAAACTTACTGGATAAAGAAAGATATGTGTGCGGCGAAACTGGTTTCATAAATCAGCCTTGTTCTACGTACACGGAGAATAGGGTTTAACCACTTCTCAATTCGTGTGTGAAAGGATTACCCGAAAAATTTTCAGTTTAGTATCTATAACCCCTTCTCACATTGAGTTGCCTATGGGCAACTCAGCGCAGAGCATATACGTTAAACAGTATATATCGCACCGTGTTTACCAATTGCAACACGTATACATAGTACTAAATCACCACAAGACGTGAGATCCCCCTCGGGCTCGAACGTCAAGCTCCTATAGCTGAGTGGTGATGGTATACGCCTCCTACTCCAGTCACTGGAGTTCGAATCCTAGCATAAAAGTAGGTCTCACGGGAAATAAAAAATATTCATGTGAGAAAGGCTTAAACGCACTGCTATGAATTGCATTAAACTTTAAGACTGTAAAAGCAAATTTTAAATTCTTCGAAAGCTATTCTCGAGTTAGGATAATCTTTTGACAGTCAATTTCAGTATAGTTAAAAACATACTTAGTTCAGCAAAAAAATGTAAATTTTTGAAAAATATCCCTGATAAACTTGGGGTAAAACACATTAGTGCATTTCAAGCGCACCGTCAAAAGACAAATGATTGTTAACGCTCTCAACAAAAATTTCAAAAATTGTGTGTTTATTTCCGATTAGAATGTAAAAATAGAAATTTTTAAAGCTATAAACTAAGCTTATATTTTTTATATTATGAATTCTCAATTAGGATATTTATCATTTTCTTAATACCAGCAGCATATTTAGCCAAGACATCTGTAAATCTATAAAACAAAAATTATCATTGTTATCTACTTTTATGAAACAAAATTATTTTCAAAGAAAATATCCCAAATTTCCTGCCACTCGGAACGATTTGAAATACTTAAATTCTTAAAGTTATAAAAAATATTAAATACAGTAAAATCCGCTCCACAAATCTTTAATTCTGCTCAACATTTTCTGACAATTTTTCTTTCTCAAAATATATAAGATAATTTTCTTAAAAGCCCAAACAATATTGCAAACGTTTTGGTCGATTTACGAAAAACTACTTTAACACACTTATTGAAGGTTAAAAATTGAATGAGTGAAAAATACAATGACACCCATTGTTTTATGAAGTGGTTATCGGAAGTTTACGCCCGAGCTGTAGAATAAAGGACCGTTCATTTTTTCTTTATGAGACCCATTAGATTTAATGAATTTGTTGCTCAAAACTCGTTAAAAGCAGCGTGAAATTTGAGCGCTAGTAAATCTTTGTAAAATATCAAAATTTTTTCAATTTCTGTAAAAAGTTTTGCAATAATATTTAACTTGGAATAAAGTTTACATCAGTGTAACCGCGTATGCATATGTCAATCTATTCTTGTGATGGAGGAAACAGCCAATATTTTAGAACAGGACCGTAATAGTAGTATAAGCGCATTCCTAAGACTAAACATAAACTTAAACCTAAGCATAAGAACGAGCTTACACCTAATTCTAAGCAAAAAATAGTCTAAAGAAGCTTTCTCAATTGCAGTTTCGCAGAAAAACGTCCCACCTCTGATCTTTGCATGTGCCGAGGAAACAATATACCCCTGGTTAAGGCTTCCAAAGCGAAATAAATTGGTTATAGAACACTTTTGCGATTTGTAGCCATACTGGCACTTTTTGATCAAACGTGGTTCAATTTTGAAAATTTTCGCCAGGCTTCCATTCACTTCGACTGATCGCTGCATCCCAAATGTTGAATTTTTCCGAAATATGCAAAAACACCTTGAAATAAAACCAGTTTGGTAGAAACGCTAACGGAATAAATTAAATGCAAAATAGCACAACAGTACGCAAAGAAAAATGCAAGATGTTAAAAAGAAATATTTTTTAAAATTACACGCGAACCGAGGACAGTTATCGAAGAGTATTTGCTTAGAACTTTATTAGAATTTACCGTTTCAAAGAAAATATTGATTTAAGGAGTATTTGTTTATTTTTTACTAAAATCATCGTCGAATCGTGCCATTTTTTAATTTGAATTTGAAAAGTCAAAAATACTTTTCACTGATTGAAATAAATAAAATCTAAAACTTTGATTTGATTGCAACAATTTGATATCATATTGATTTAATTTACTGCAAAATTTTTCGAGAACTGCTACACAGATTTGAGATGTTCACGCTTCTTTAACATCGTCAGGGTGTAAACGGATTGTAAAAATAACGGAAACGAGCAGTGATCAAAATATGTAATGAAAGCGGGACCTCTGTTTGAAGAATAACGCTAAGCGTGAATGTGGGGTAAGATGCATAAGAGCGTAAGGGCATTCTCTGCTTTCTTGATTTAAAAAATACTAGAGTCCATCAAAGTACCAGAAACGTTACGAGCTAACCTTTAGAATAGAACCATGACAGTAGTGTAGTACTAAACCTAAGCCTATTCCTAATCCTACGTCTACGCGTAAAAATGAGCTTACACGTAAGCCTAAACCTATGAAAAAAATTCGTCTAAAGCTTAAGGTGACACTATTGCAGTCCCACAGACCAACGTTACGTTCATGATCTTTACACGTTCCAATAGTTGATAGAAAATAACAATACAACAAAAACTTTCGATAAAAACCCTTCGTCTATTTCAAAAATAAAAGCAATAAAAAACCTAAGCAAATTTTCAATATCGTCTAGTAGACACGACGTACCTACGTGTGTTTGCCGCATATAAGAACAAAGGAAATGTTTTGAAAACTGGGTATTTCCGATTTCTAAAAAATAGTTTTATATATATTTTTATACTTTTAGAAAAGTCCTTAAAAAATAAAAAATACAATTTCTTATGGAATCGCAGAAGATAGAAAAACAATTAAGAACATACGCCGCTCACACTGAAAATTCCGATAAGTTGATTAATCAACTCAGAAAGTGGATTACTCATTTGTCTGGTTAGTTTCTGAGTTAAATAACATGAACCATTAACACGCTGTGAGCTGATTTTTCCAGGTCAGTTGATTAATTAACTCAGAATGAGTTCAATCAGTTCATAATTCTGAGTTCTGAAAGAGCTTATTCAGAGCTCATGCTTCTCAGTGGATTCTAGTCATTCTGAGTTAAAATCAACTCGCTGGAATTTACTGTGAGTCTGCTAGAGAATACCATAGATCCTTTTATAGGCAGTAACGAAGAACAGTTTGAATAAAATGAATATCCAATTTTAAAGAAATACGAATAGCAGAATTTTTTGCTGTATATAAAAAACTGTTGAGCGTCTGCCTGTTAGCTTTTCTCATTGGGTATACCAGTACACGTAGTTGTACACATCTGCAAATTTCAAATATGACGGCGTTTGCGTTTGGTATGTTGGCCAACGTATATTAAGACCAGAACCGTAACACAGGTAAAAGCATGTTTCTAAACTTAAGCCTAAACCTAAGCCTGAGTATGGTAATGAGTTTATACCTAATCCTAAGGCTAAGCCTAAGCAAAAAATAGCCTAAAACTTAAGCTTACTCCATTGCGGTGCCACAGGAAAACGTTCCTTGTGTTTACAGGGGCGTACGTTTAAATAGAAATGTTTCTAAGTTATTTTATGTCTATTTAATTTCATTAATGCAGTTGTTGTTATATCTGTACCAAAGCGGTATACGTATGTGCGTTCCAGCTTCGATTAAACATTATTTCTTGTTCTGCAATTTTGAACTGATTTTTGAGACGGCCTTAAGACCGTCTTTTTTAAATTAAGTTAATTTTCGGGGTTCCGATTTTACAATGGTATTTCCTTGCAAATTTTACGGAAGGAACCATTCCGTTGGCATGCATTCATGCTCCAAGATAAACACCAACCCGGTGAAGCTACGTTTATCAAAATTCTCTCAACCCCTAAACCTGCAAAGTACGGTAAGAAAGGAAGCTGAGAAAAATTGTTAAACTAAATTTTTACAAGAAAAATTAATTCCTTGAAAATGTTTATCTTACTGATTTTGGTTATTGTGCCTGTTTAAGCCTTAATTATTTTAAATCTGGAAAATGCATACAAGAGAAGAGTTTTAATTTTTTGTCAATGCTTTTTGTATAACCATTTTTTCACGTAATTTATAATAATGAAAATTTAGGCTCATGTTACTTTGACAGGTAAGCCAATTTTTCGCGTGCCTGTAACAGAGCAAGATTAAGCTTTTTGACTGATTTTCTTTTTGGCTTTGGCATAGACTTAGTGGCCCTTGCATAGAACAGGGCCGGAACGTTTTTCAGCGGGCTGTAATATAGTATGCTTGAGCTTTAGAGTAACTTTTTTTGCATAGGCTAAAGCTTAGGCTATGTCTAGGTTTAGGAATAGGCTCATGCTTATGTTTTGGCTTAGGCTAGGCTTACGCTTTTTGACCCAAGTATACATCAGAGGCGGCCTGTTTTTCTGCAGAACTTCAGTAGAGTAAAGATTAACCATTAGACAATTTTTTACAGGCTTGTGCTTAGGCTTAGGCTTAAGAATATGCTTATACTACTGTTACGGGCCTGTTATATCCGTTGGTCGAAATGTCCAAGAACCTGAGAGAACGATATTGTCAAATATTGCCACAAATTTGCTACTTGCTTTTTGTAGGACTGTTATACAGTACCCTCCCCAGAATCGCTTAGGTTTACGCTTAGAAAAAGGACTTACCCACGCCTTTTCCTTATGCTAGCTTCTTACCCTGCCCCTTTTAGGACCCAAAAAATTTTTGTCAAAAGTTTAACAAATTATATTCAAATAACTGATTTGGCGCCAACTCAAAAGCTCTGCAAAGTGCATCGAATGATATATAATTTGTCAAACTTTTTGGCAAAAAATTTTTGTGGTTCGCAAGGGGGACTACAGCCCACATTTGCATGAAGCATGCAAATTCGAACAACGCTTTTCGAATCCGTTAATGATTTTGAACGATAAACACACACTTTAACAGGCGCTTCCCATAGTTCAGGAAACATACCCGGAGAATCTACAATTCGTCGCCCGACAACTGGTTGACCAACAACTCGTAACTCGACATTTCATCGACCCTATTCCCATTAACTTTTTGCTCTGACGTCTCGTCGCCCCGATATACCCGAGCATAAAGCTGAGCGACAAATTAGCCGGATCATTGATACTTATTAATGGCAACGAGTTGCCGGGCCGACGAGGTCCCTAGCCTATGCCTAAACCACACTTGTACAGTCCTGACACAAACCGAGACGGCTCTAAAATTAACATGGGCCCTTGTTTTAATTAATTTGGCTGTTGTGTGGACCGTTTTGGACAAACTATTTCTTAAATTTTTGTCATCAGTTTCATATTTGAATCCCGACATAGTATATAAGCAGTCATGTAAGCATACTTAAGTTAACTTTTGTACCCGGTGCTTGCATTAACCGCAAAAAATGTTCTTTTTTCAACCCGAGGGTATTTCCACGTAGAATTACTTTATCCGCGACCAACCGTTACCCTCTATCATTTTTTTGTCTTCTACGTTCATTAAAAATTGTTTCATTTTACAAAATTTACGTCGAAAATACTGAAAACAATCCGATATAAACATACTTGAATATTACAATAATTGTTTCTTAAACGGTAAAACGAGTTTAAAAATTCTACATTTCCTCAACCCACATGTTACTTAATTGAAATAGCTAAGTAACGATCAGCCAAATTTTATCCGAGCTTTGGAATTCTTTACCCGCGAGTTACCCACAATAAAAAATTTACCAGCGCGTCTAACCGCGTGTGCGGAAACTTTTCAAGTGTAGGTTCAAGCCAATGTTGAAATAAAATAATCTATATCTCTAAGACTAAGCCTTTCATGCCTATGAAGACGAGAATTATACTAAAATCGAACACGAGAACTGCTATTAATAGCAACTGGTTCACTGCATCCACATTACCGCATAGAAGCTTTGGCCCATATAAAGATCAGGAATTGAACGTTTTCTGCGGGACTGCAATAGAGTGAGCTTAAGTTTTCGACGAATTTTTTTAGCTTAGGCTGAGTGTTAGGCTTATGCTTAGGTATAAGCTCATTCTTACGTTTAGGATTATGCTTAAGCTTAGCATACGAATATGCTTTCGTATACTACTGCTATGGCCCTGTTCTATACAATGGCCGAAACTTTTAATTTCAAATTCAATTAAAAACTTTTCAATAACTGTCTGCAATGTTCTGCATTTTCCGACATCTATTAACTCGCTCGTTTTCCCACCGTACATACTTCGTGACACGTGGTTCGCCGCCAACGACAAATAATGCAGGGTTCCCTCAACAAATTTCTGCGTCTCCACACGCGCACATGTTAACCAAACATGATTATTTAATTTAAAAACGAAAATCCATGTGATTAAGCAAATTCACGTGATAACTCAGGCAGGAACTGCTGAAGATCATCAAACCGTTCCACAACGCATCTCGTACACGCGCAGTAGGGTTGTACCTTTTTGCCAAATTGACCAATAAAATTAGAGCTAGGAATGTTTAGAAACGCTAAATTTTTTAGCCAGTGTCAAATAATCGTCGAAGTAGAGGCTCTCGTTGAAAGGTGACTCAGTATGTCGCGGCGTAGTTTTTCGTTTTCGATTTGAATCTGAAATTAGAGCTCGTATTTTCAAATGTGTACAGCACATATTTTCAGTTGGTGATAGGTCTGTTAATGTCGCTTTGCCAAATTGACCAATAAAATTAGAGCTAGGAATGTTTAGAAACGCTAAATTTTTTAGCCAGTGTCAAATAATCGTCGAAGTAGAGGCTCTCGTTGAAAAGTGACTCAGTATGTCGCGACGTAGTTTTTCGTTTTCGATTTGAATCTGAAATTAGAGCTCGTATTTTCAAATGTGTACAGCACATATTTTCAGTTGGTGATAGGTCTGTTAATGTCGCTTTGCCAAATTGACCAATAAAATTAGAGCTAGGAATGTTTAGAAACGCTAAATTTTTTAGCCAGTGTCAAATAATCGTCGAAGTAGAGGCTCTCGTTGAAAAGTGACTCAGTATGTCGCGACGTAGTTTTTCGTTTTCGATTTGAATCTGAAATTAGAGCTCGTATTTTCAAATGTGTACAGCACATATTTTCAGTTGGTGATAGGTCTGTTAATGTCGCTTTGCCAAATTGACCAATAAAATTAGAGCTAGGAATGTTTAGAAACGCTAAATTTTTTAGCCAGTGTCAAATAATCGTCGAAGTAGAGGCTCTCGTTGAAAAGTGACTCAGTATGTCGCGACGTAGTTTTTCGTTTTCGATTTGAATCTGAAATTAGAGCTCGTATTTTCAAATGTGTACAGCACATATTTTCAGTTGGTGATAGGTCTGTTAATGTCGCTTTGCCAAATTGACCAATAAAATTAGAGCTAGGAATGTTTAGAAACGCTAAATTTTTTAGCCAGTGTCAAATAATCGTCGAAGTAGAGGCTCTCGTTGAAAAGTGACTCAGTATGTCACGGCGTAGTTTTTCGTTTTCGATTTGAATCTGAAATTAGAGCTCGTATTTTCAAATGTGTACAGCACATATTTTCAGTTGGTGATAGGTCTGTTAATGTCGCTTTGCCAAATTGACCAATAAAATTAGAGCTAGGAATGTTTAGAAACGCTAAATTTTTTAGCCAGTGTCAAATAATCGTCGAAGTAGAGGCTCTCGTTGAAAAGTGACTCAGTATGTCGCGACGTAGTTTTTCGTTTTCGATTTGAATCTGAAATTAGAGCTCGTATTTTCAAATGTGTACAGCACATATTTTCAGTTGGTGATAGGTCTGTTAATGTCGCTTTGCCAAATTGACCAATAAAATTAGAGCTAGGAATGTTTAGAAACGCTAAATTTTTTAGCCAGTGTCAAATAATCGTCGAAGTAGAGGCTCTCGTTGAAAAGTGACTCAGTATGTCGCGACGTAGTTTTTCGTTTTCGATTTGAATCTGAAATTAGAGCTCGTATTTTCAAATGTGTACAGCACATATTTTCAGTTGGTGATAGGTCTGTTAATGTCGCTTTGCCAAATTGACCAATAAAATTAGAGCTAGGAATGTTTAGAAACGCTAAATTTTTTAGCCAGTGTCAAATAATCGTCGAAGTAGAGGCTCTCGTTGAAAAGTGACTCAGTATGTCACGGCGTAGTTTTTCGTTTTCGATTTGAATCTGAAATTAGAGCTCGTATTTTCAAATGTGTACAGCACATATTTTCAGTTGGTGATAGGTCTGTTAATTTCGAATCAAACAATGTTGAGGATCAAAATTGAGCACATTTTTCGAACACGATATGCTCTACTCCTGCACCAATTTTGAGTTCAACAACAGCAATAGCTAGTGTGTTTGAAAACCTATTACTAACTGATGATAGTTGCTGTATATACATTTGAGAATATGAGCCCTTGTCGCATCTATTATCAGTTGGTGATAGCGCATTGTAAACCTGAGAACCAGCGAACAACGTATAAAATTGCGCACGTTTTTACATTTGAACCGTAATCTTGGTTTTAGGTAATTTTCGAATGAACACATGCCGAACTTGCTTGAAGAGCTATGCAAACTGGTGATTGATGCTAAAAAGACACAGTTGAGAATAGGGGACTTGTTGTGGCTAATGATGTTACTTTTACAGCTGTAACAGTAGATTAAGCATGTTCCAAAGCCTTAGCTTAAGCAAAAAATGTAGTCTACTATCTAAGCCTACTCTTGTTTAGGAGTTTGATAATTTATAAATATATACTTCAATCAATGTTTTTTTAGTAAAAGATATACATCAATCAACGTTTCTTTAGCGTAAGAAATACATCAACCTATGTTTCTTTCGTATAAAATTTCAAACGCTAACACAATAAACGTGTTTAATTGAACAAGGTGGATAAGTTGTGCAATAAACTATTTCGCAAATTTGAAAGTATCGACTGATAGAAGCAATGGCATTCAATTTGAATTCTTACCGCTCTATAGAACATACACTGCGTTGGGCTTTCGTCTTCGCCAAGTGGGCAGTCATAAATGCCGTTACAGATTTGATCGATACGTATGCAACGCCAACTCGCAGGCGATCGAATATTGGTAAAATGCGGCGTTGGACAGCGCAGTTTTGTAATGTTTTCTATTTCCGACTCTTTTTGGCAATCTGTAATAGTTTGACAGGCTATTTTCACAACGATGTATCACAAAAATGTTGAGTGTCAAAACAATTTGAAATAACGCATTCACACAAAAACATGGTCCCGTGTCAAAATCAAAAGTGGAACATTTTATGTGTGATTATACAATAGAGTAAGCGTAAGCTTTAGACTAATTTTTTGCTTAGAGTTAGGTTTAGGCATAAGGTCATTCTTACGCTAAGGCTTAGGCTTATAAATATGCTTATACTACAGTTACGACCCTGTTCTATACATTGGTCAAAACATGGATAGGATCTGGATTGGCGTGAAATCGCCTGATAAATCCACATTCCTACAAAACTTTACTGTATCGATCAACCAGTATATATACTATTTTTAAAAATCTTAAGTGAAACTGATTCAACTCGTTGATCTGGTATGAAGTTTCAAATCTTAGTAATCATTTTTGCAAAAAAATATTATTTGTCACATCCTGTCGAAATTGATGTCATCTTAATGTTTAAATCAGCGGCTCCTACTTCCGGCAACAAGAGTCAATTAGAACAGTTGTCAACATTTAGTTGAACCAAAAGTGGATGATCACTCTTTATAACAAGAGTGTTCAACTGGGTACACTCTGTATAAAAAAGAATGTACCCGGCATGCGTTGCGTTTTTGGTCTACCCTTTGACAATTTTTTGCAGTTTACACGTTGAAACACTGTAGTTGTAAACTAACTGCATTTATAATTTTGAAAGCATCCGCATTCTACATTTCAAACATTAACTTCCCTCCGCTCGCTACATCAGAGGGGGGTCAGTCAAAGATGCAACGGTGTGATAAACAAGATTTGAAATTAACATAACCAAAATCTAAAACATAACACTCGGCCAATTTGATTGGACCGCGCCATCTGACGCCACCAAAAGTATTTTAAATCAAACTGCATATTCATTGGCTTGTGTCAAATCAATGGTTCCAAAACATAACCAAAACATTCCATCTGAGGAGTATAGCAGAGGTCTTCAAACATGTTTTTCGGGTCTCAATAAGGAATTGAAAGGCTGGAAAGGGGTATAACACTTTAAAAGCGAGATTACTTTCGCGTGGAATGCCACGTTTTAGTTTTGAAAATTGATCTAAAAATGATTTTATACAGCATTTCACCTTTAACGTCGCCAAACATTTGCAACCGCAACAACAACCGATCGTACTCGGATTTTCTGTACAAAAACTGTCGCACGCAACTCATTGGATCTTCAACTGGATCGCACCTGATATCACCACGCGAGTCGTCGCCGCTATTATAACTCAGGTCGAACGCTCCAGCGCTTGTTTGAGACTTTTTCGTTGAAACCAACCTTTCCGTGCCAGGTTCTGGCGGCGTTCGGAACCGGCCAAATTTCCGCAGGAACCACTCGGGAAGCAGTATGTCGTTTCCGGAACGATCATAATCGTTCCTTCGGCGAATGGGAGCTGATTTCTTCCGGGCAGAGATAACTTCTGAAGTCTGAGAATCCAGTTGAAATTTTTCAAATTTTGGCAGGAATTTAAATTTAAATGAAGAGGGAAAGTTTTGAAGGACAGGAAACGGGTCGTCGAGTAAGTCTGAAAGTGGCACAAGCTCAGGTATAGGGATGGTAAATTGTAGGCGGTCTTCTAATACATCAGGATAAGCGGTTGGGTAAACAATTGGACTTCGAGTTTGAGTCCTTGCTCTCGAGGTGTAGAAATCTTCTAAGAGCAATGGCTGGTAGCTTTGGTTGTAGAAGATTAGAACACTTTCGCTGCGTGGACGAGGGTCAGTAAGAGGAGTAATGAGCACATCTTGGGATATTAATAACGCAGGCAATTTGATACATGTATGCGCTGCGAATTGCAATGTTAATGCAAACATTAACGCAATATAGCGCACATTTGAGTATATCAGATGCGCGCTGACAAAATTAAGCATGTTTAAAGCTAAAAATTTAAAAAAATTTTGGTGTTGTTACGCAGTTATACAATTGTTCCTGCATACTACTGTTCCGCAGCTGTTCTATACATTGGTCCATTTATTCTAATTCTGCTCCAGATACGTACCGACAGTGAGTGAATTGTGAATGCGTGTCGGTACGTATCTGGAGCTGAATTAAAATAAATGGACCAATGTATAGAACAGCTGCGGAACAGTAGTATAAGTATATTCCTGAGCCTAAGCCTACCCCTAAGCGTTTGAATGAGCTTACACTTAAGCCTGAGCGTAAGAATAAGCAAAAAATTAGTCATAACTCAAGTTTACTCTATTCAGCGTTCCGCAACTGATTTTTACATGGGCAATATAAATGTACCAGTCGTAGTGGGACTACATTTATTGAGCGAAGCTCGAACGCACGTAAGCAATTAAGCTAATATGCAAATTAGCTATTAGCTAACTATTCAATTATTGGTTTTGGATGTTTGTAAACTATTTATTCAAATTCCTCGCACCAAAAATCCTCTAGTGCTGAAATTAATTGCTTTTAACATTAATAATTAGTGAAATATTGTAAAAAGTCCTAATTTAGGCTTATAAACTATGCTAATATGCAAATTATCTATTAGCTAACTGCTCAATTATCGGTTTTGGAGGTTTGTAAACAGTCTACGCAGATTTCTCGCACCCAAAAACCCTTTAATGCTGAAATTAGATTGCTTCTAACTGTAATAATTAGTGAAATATTGTGGAAAGTCCTAATTTAGGCTTAATTAATTATGCAAATTAGCCTGTAGCTAATAAACGGCTTAAAATTTTAAAACCCTAATGCGATGTTAACACCCCAGGATAATTGGCTTTCAAACAAAAAAAGTTTATCAAAATCGGTTCAGCCGTTCCTGAGATTCTTTTCGGACGGACAGACGGACGGACGGACATCCACCTTTCGACCCCCAAGTACAAAACATAAAACGCTTCGCTAAACTCCGAGCTTCGCTCAATAAAATTTGCAAAATTAAGGCGAATCTTAAATTTGACCTCCCGCATGAATATCTTTTATTCCATCTGAGAACTAATTTCAAGCTAGGATTCAAACGCCGTTCTCTTCGACACAAAGCGATTACCACCACCGCTCATGCATAGCATACGCTTGCGTAAAAATTGTTAAACGCCACCTGTGTTTATTTTGCCTACAGAGTTTCCGCCAAATTCCTCATAGTATACTCCGTCGGGTAAAGAATTTCAGTCGCATGTATACCCGCGGGTAAAGATTTATATCACGCGGGTAAAAATTGGCAGTTCTTACCCGCGACAACTTTTTATGTGTTAACGTGCAAATCATACGCCAATAACTAATGTAGTGACCCGAATAAGCAAAGGGACTGACATAGATTTGGCTTCTCCAGAATGTACCCCCTGATATTCGGTTACGGACTGTCATTTATTTTAACCCGCCCGCAGCCGCCCTTCATTGCTGATATATATCCAGTATTGCAAAACGGCAACGGACATCGATTTTCCCGGAAACGGAAACGGATATCCGGTTACACCCTGGTAAATAGTCATCTGATATTCATACCAGCCAAATATTGATAAGAACAACGCATGTCGGTCCAATATATATGTTACGTATGTGATATGGTCTGTTTTACTTCTGCTCAGATGCTGTGCAATATTATACTGGTGCTTCATTTAGTTGGGTTGGTAATTTTGCTGTTTCTAGTAAACTTTCATGTGTAAAATTCATTGGAGCTATAAACGCAAAACTTCATTAAAGTGCAAATCACCAGCAATCTTTAAAATTCGGGTTTAACTTCAGTCGCGGGTAAAAAGTGGGTCGCTGGTAGATCTTTTTAGCGCGGGTATACCCGCGGGTAAGAAATTCATACATCCTTGCCCACTTCCAACTTTGGTATACTCTGTTCCAGAAAGGTACTTTGAAAACAAAGTATAACAAATGCGCCTTCGAGACTTTAGAAATGTTCCATGCAAGGATTTGAGCTCAACTTCAAATCAAAATTGACAAGACAGCTCTATCACGCCTTGACATAGGCTCTAACACCTTATACGTGGCAACGTGAAATACCTCCACTCAGAATGCAGAGAACAACTTCCTGCTTCAATTTCAACTGCTAATGAAATGAGATCCATACTAAAATCGGCAGGCACGGCTGGACTTTGCATATTGCAGTTAAAACAGTAGTAAAACAAAGAAGGAAAGCTTGCGAAGCGACAAGCCAGACATATTTTCTGAATCAAGTGACCGTTAGAAAGCTAAAACCCAAAATTTTGTCGCTTCGTTGTGTCGCCTAATTTTCAAATAGGAATAAGGTGAGATAGAACTGATATAATTAAAATTTCATTTTGGTTCAGATTAGCTACAAAAATTTGACCCGTGTGAGCATTAGGAGCAGATCGTATTTCCACGCGACTGCGGTGGAGTAACCTTAAGCTTTAGACTAATTTTTTGCTTTGCTTAGGCTTTGGCTTACGCTTAGGTTAAGGCTTAGGCATATCTTTACGGTTACGCTTACGCTTAGGCTTAGGAATATGCTTATACTACAGTTACGGCCCTGTTCTATACATTGGCTAAAAATTTAAACCCTCCTACAAACCCAGTATTTTGTATATGGTTTTCATACACAATTTATTGCAGAACGTTTACAAAACACGAGAGTTCAAGTACGAAAACATTCGAAAATTTAGACAAAATATTTTGCAACAAAATAAGCTTTTTTGTTAAAATTTTCTTAAAAGTTTTCTGTCATCCAAACGATTTGAGAAAGTTCAAATTAAATTTCAATAAATAAAAACAACTTTTAAAATTACTAATCAATTTAGAATAATACAATGTTTCATTCATAATATTTTGTTTATAGCCGCATAGCCAGGAATTGATTTTGGAAGGTAAAAAATTTTTTCCAAAAGCGTAGCGAGCGAGAAATTTTTTTGGCTGCAAATGATCTAGCAATTATTTTTAATCTAGTAAAGGATCCCTTCTTGTTTGTCCTTCAAAAATTTTAGCGTGGAATATATATCCTCTGATTCTGCTTTGTATACACCTCTGTGGGATTTATGGCCAATGTTACTTTTAGGGTCGTAATAGTAGATTAAGCGTATTTCTAAGCCTAAGCCTAAGCCTAAGCGTTCCAAAAATGCGTTCCTAAGCGTAAGCATGCCCAAGCCTAAACCTACTGTTTATAGACCCACCAGAAACCTAGACGCCCCGTATAGTAACATGGGCCGAATTTACTATGAATAGAACGTTTGAAGAGAGGCGTTGATCGAGTTTGCGTTGTAAATTGCAACTTTAATTTAGTTTCATAAATCTGACTGCAAAACCTAATTTGTTATTCAAAACACACAAACCAAAAAGGTAACAAAACCAAGAACTTTTAGTGCTAAAGGTAAAAATTCAACTCCGGTCTAGGCTGATGTTCTCGAATGCGCGTACCACCTATCATAAGTTAATGATGGGTGGGTTGTCCTTGACTATCGAAAAAATTTCAATGCAATTAGAGCGAATCAAATCTGAAAAAATGTGTCGGATTTCGATGCTCGCCCTAGACTGGTTTGTAAAATTTAGATAAACTGTCACTAACTAGTGATAGGCGCTATATGCATGTGAGCATGTGGTCCCTAGCTTTAGAAAAAACTACAAATGCAGTGTTTAGAGGACTAAGCACAACAGATTAATGACTAAAATAGAACCCACACAAACTTTGGTATAATTTACCAGTCAGTGTTTTAGAATTGACCTGCACAGAATAGGCTTCCAACGAAATCCTTACTGCGGCGGAAATTCCGACAAAATTTATGTTTCAACTTTGGCTATTTGTGATTACAATCGCCGAAGCCGCTACATTTTCAGCCATGTCTCATTTTGCACTTAAATATTTTAGGTTTAAATTTAATGTATTACGTCGTTATCCAAGGCACTCAAAATGAGCAAAATTTTTGAATTCCCATCCGTTTAGATCCGATTGAAGGTTGACATAGTAAAATCCGATTGTGTTAACCGCCCGGGTGCTTTCTTTTATTATTATTTAGTGCGTCCCAACTTAATTGGTCCTCTCGTTTTTGGGTCAACTGTAGCGTAATGGACTTTGCCGCATGCATACATTACAAACATATAACCGGCAGGGTGCAACCGGATATTAAAAATAACCGAAGCGTAACGAAGAATGGTCATCAAAATAACGGAAACGAAAAACGAATATTGAAGTATAAAAGTTTCAAAATTGTTATATTTTTATGCCGACACAATTGAGACTCGGCATACAACTATTCAGCGAGCTTTCTAAAATTTTAAAACACAAATAGTGAATGCATCCATATTTTTAACATTTTCGATGAATGTCGCAATTTCTCTTTTATATCGAACAAGTGCAGCATATTTGTAATGAACAATTGAGAGATATGTGCGTGATTTATAACTAATTTTGAACATGAAAAACCAGAAATTACAGTATTTTTCCAACAGAAACGGAAACTGGAACATATACGGATTTTTACGGAAACGGATATCCGGTTACACCATAGTTATTGGTACTTGTAATAACGACCGTTTGTCTAGATACTTCACGCAAAAAGACGGCACCATAAATTGAGCGACAGGCACACAACGCGGGGTCACATTAAAGCCTGCAGAAACTCAGCGCAGAACGTACTCAGTTGCATACTCTTGCACCAAAATTACATACTTCTATATTTATTGCATAAATTACAACAAATTGCTGATTTTCAGGTGCAGAAAAAATATTATTAGACATAGGAGATGATGCTGTCTCAGTGCTTGTAACTTCCTGGCATTTTCATTTTTGAACTTAAAACATTTTATGCGATAATTTTTAACAGGTGACATTGTAATCTTTCTGTTATTATTGAATTGCTATAATGGGTGAAAAATAAAGCTAATTTACACTCAAATTAATTGTTTTATTTTTCAGTCAATTAAGTTCTAAATTTAGTACTATCTTATGGTGAAGCCCCAAGTTCTTGAGATTAATAAATATAACGTAACACCTTTGGTAAGGTTAACGGATAGTAAAGCAAACTAAACCGAATATCAATTAAAATATATACCAGAAATGATGTGGTTTTTGTCAAAAGTAACAATCATGTGATTAAAAACAATCATTGACTTTAAAAGAAATACCGAAACTTTCGGCTAATATAGTTAGAGTGCATGAGCTTCACTTGATAGTCGTCCAGAAATAGCAAGCTGTACACGATATAAAATTTAGTTTTGTTAATTTTAGTATATATTAGTTTCATTTAATCTTAAGTACTTGCTGCATCGTCCACAACAAAATGCGTTATCCAGGGCCGGGGCAGCCACCCCCATACCCTCATTTTATGCGCCCCCACCCCAAAGACGGGCTCTCCCCTCAACATTTTAAACAAAAATTTTTAAAAATATTTTGATCATCGCAAAGGGCCCCAGCCCAAACAAAAGTTTTTCATATTTAAAAGTTAAATCGAAATTGAATAAAAATTATGGCACTTAATCATTAAAAGCAAATTTGTCGAAAAATTAAGTATACAAAGAATTTTTATTTCGTGTTTAATACGGAAACTGTTTGCTAAAGAGATGTTTAGCAATTTCACAAAAATTATTAATTTAAATCTCTACGGCTTTGAAACTTAACATTTTATAGTGTGCGCTCGGCCCAATATTTATTTGCATATTTCGTAAGCAATAAACATGGGTACGTCTATCTGAACAACATCATTTCGCCAATATTTGATGTCAACTGATTCCAGGAACGCAAACAAGACTTTGTTTTCGCCATGTATTCACGTGCTGCCAAGTTCATACATCCTACAGGTCACGTGATTATGACCTGTCAGCGCGTGCGATTATAAATACGCTTCGAGCGCTTGCGCGAAAATGCGTTAAACTGAATGTCACACAGAAAAATATTCAAACCATATTTTTAGTCAAAACACATTGTCAAACCGGAGGTCCGGTTATATGCCTATTCATTAGGAAATGGTACAATTTTAGGAATTATTGTTTTTTCGCTACAAACCCATGAATTGTGAAGTTTTTAAGCATATAATTCTGGCCAATCAGTGCTCGTGAACAATTAGCTAATAATTTAAGAAAAACGTTATAGAAGCATACTTTTTGTCAAATTTTACGCCGATCGTTTTGTAACGTAAGACCCAAAATTTGGGTATTTTTGCAGTATTTGCAGTATTTGTGTTATGGCATAATATTAACCCCTTCTCACATTGAGTTGCCTATAGGCACCTCAACGCAGTGTATATACGTTAAATAAATATCGCAACCGTGTTGAACAATTGCAACACGTTTACATAGTACTAAATCGCCACAAGACGTGAGAGCCCCCTCGGGCTCGAGCGTCAAGCTCCTATAGCTGAGTGGTGATGGTATACGCTTCCCACTCAAGTCACTGGAGTTGGAATCCAAGCATAAAAGTATGTCTCAGGGAAAATAGAAAATATTTATGTGAGAACGGGTTAATTGTGCCAAATATTCCCTGAAACGTACACGAAATTTGCCACAACACTTTTGGTGGTTCTTTGAAAAAAATTTAAATTAAAACGGCCATCCCGCCAGAATTTACTGGAGGTTCTCTCCCTAGCCTGCTCCCGGACTGATGCTTCTGCGCCTCGAAAACCCGTATTATTTTGTCCTGAGCCACCCGTAAAACGTTTGCAACAATCCAACGAAAAATGTTGATATTCGTGGACATAATTATCTACAAACAGCCATACACCATCACGTTTTAAAGATGTCAACTGCATACCTAAATAATTACTTTTATAAATAATTGTAATAAGCAAAAATGCTATTAAACAAAAAACATAATCTGGCATACCTAGACTAGATATTAATATTTAGCTTTAGGCAACTTTAAAGACGTATATATATATGCAATATAAACCAATACTAATTTCAGAAATTTGGATATAAGCTTTTTGGTTATAAATATTGCAGTTACGCAAAGAATTTAATTAATGAAGTCTATAGCTCTAAAGCGGAAAGATCAAATTGGCACATAAAAGCCGATTATACGCGGAGAGCAATGCAAAGTTATTATGGTCTTTAAAGGTTAAATGTTACTGAGCGGCGTGGGACAGCTGAGGGTGTTTATGCTCAAAAAATTAATAGCTAACTAAAATTGCGATAGCGGATACGTTTAGACGCACTTAGATATTTTTCTGCTTACATTAGTGAAGTTTACCAGCTAAAGGGTATTGATGGTTGTGACACAATATTCAAGGCGGAAATTTTTCAAAATTATAATTAGAAAAGTAGAAATATCTGTTACATTGCAAACATGTAAAAACTATACTGTGTTGCAACCTGCTGCACAATAGGCACATTTTGCTAAACGGTGTTAAAAAAATTTACGCATGTCCCGCCCTCACAAAAAACTCTGAAAATCTTTGGACTTTAATGAAGCCCATGTACGGTTGAGGATAAAACATCTACGATCATTCATTGATCCATCACGGATATCGCTCAGTAGCATTGTGGCACATATTTGTGTCTGTTTACGTGCGTTGCTGTACCATTGCTTAATTACGCATAAATTAATGGTTTGGCATATAGGATTTGCTGCAACTCTCGGTTTTAATTAAGATAATGAAAAAGAAATTTTAATTGAAAATCTACAAATCCCTAACCTTAATGGTATACTGACGCGCAACCGGAGTACGTAGTACACCGAAACAGGTTTCTGAGGTGTTTCCTTAACTGGAATTAGGTTTATTATCACGAAAATACAAGGGCATGGAGATCCCGGGGCCACGGGAAATGTATTTGATCATCAGCCATGTCGTGCTGATAAAATCGATTCGATAATCTCATGAAACCAGCAAATAAGTTTAATTCCCTGTTTAAAAACTGTTAAGTTTCAAAACGCAAAGGGTATTCGCTAACCGGAACATTGGCCTATGCTCTGTTGAACAGATATAAGATTATATGGACATTTAGCCAGCCACTAATGCGGATGTGTTTCAGGATGGTAAAAATTGTATTTAAAATTTTACCTTTGCCAAAAAATGTTTATTCTCATGGAACATCAGAGCGAAGTTTTACAAACTGTTTCGTCTTATCGCACTGAAAATGCTGAAACAAGCTATGAGTTCACAGGCCCTCGCACGATTCCAATCAATTTGTCAATAAATTCAGTTATGAAATTTTTGAAAAGATACCAGCCTACTACAGCAAGCAGGATTGGCTAAAATAAAAACGTCAGTGTACGCAATTTATAACAAAATCTATAGAGATAAAACAACATAATTATGACACAAAATATCATACTTATTGCAAAACAATGACTTACGAGCCATTGAAATTGCAAGTACAACAAATACTTAACCTTTGACGCTTAAAATGTTAAGAAATGTTCCTAAGTAAGCTTGCTAAACATGTTTACACGTACAGCTCCAGTGTCCAACACACAGAATCTGTGTTCTAGAACATGGTCTACTACTTAAGCCAAAAAGCATCGACAGCCGTCTACTCGGCAGCCAGCAGCTCAATGAAACCAAACAATCTTCAGTGTGATGTCGACTGATGATTTTTTTGTCTTTAGTGTGTTGGCTGCCAAAGCATTTAATAAATTCAGGGCACATCACACTGAAGCTAAAAATGTTTCACAGCCAGCACACTAAAGACAAAAAAATCTTCAGTGTGATGTCGACTGATGATTTTTTTGTCTTTAGTGTGTTGGCTGCCAAAGCATTTAATAAATTCAGGGCACATCACACTGAAGCTAAAAATGTTTCACAGCCAGCACACTAATGACAAAAAGTTTCGATGAGTACTCTCTTAAAAGTTAAAGTTAAATTATAGCTTAACAAAACTGGAATATTAGTTTTTGTAAAATTTAAATGGCTGGACGAACTAACTAAATTAGAATTTTACGTTTTACTTAAACTAGCATGTTTTTATGTTAAAAACGAGTTTAAGCAACCTTATTTTTAGTTTAAGTAACAAGTGCAGCACAGAAATTGTGTATCTAAGAGTTCATTAAGTTTAGCTTAACTCAAAATATGATAGATTTTAAATGAGCCTAAGCGTAAACCTACCATTTAGTTTAGTTAATCTAAAAGAGTAGTTTAATACTGCTGGATTACCTCCACTTTAAATCAAGTTAATTTAAGCTTTAAGAGAATAGGATATTGAAGGCAGAAAGCTTCGTTGGTTAGTGAACCATTATGTAAGAAACCCCGCATTCAAAACTCACACACATCTGACCAATCAGAATTTTCCTGCAGTATACAACATTCTGTTGCTTGATAAATGTCACAAATTCTTTTCTCTTAATTCTGTAATTGATTAGTTTCCTCTAGGGTATATATTACTTATAAGGTATACTACAATTAGACGAAGTCCCCCCAGATATAGACTTGTAAGATCCAACCTAATTTATATATCTTGACAAATTTCCTCGCTGGGGTTTAATGGAAATATTTTCAGCAAAAGTTCACTAACCAACTTCATAATTTAAATATTTGCAAATTTTAACACCGCTAAAATTTACTGTAGCGACCCGAATAAAACGATGGAGACTGCTATTAATTTGGCCTCTCCAGAGGGTACCCAGCTTGTTTTTCGGTTACAGACTGTTTTTATTTTTAACCCGCCCTTCGTTATTGATATATCCGGTTTGCAACTATCCGTTGATATAAACGTTTATTCGTTTTGTATCAAAAGCTTGAGCAAAAATTCAAGGTTCGAACTCAACTATATTTGGTCTCGGGAGTCATTTATGCACTACAATTAAAATTTAGGGGCTCTATTCGTTTACGTACTCGTATTATGGATGCGAACTGGAATTGAGTGTGACTCAAAACGGGAACACCTCATATTCGGGCCACTACAGTACTCAAAATTTTGCAAGAACTAACTCAAATAGAAGTTAATTAATTTTCACAGTTTTCGCGAGTACTGCGATAAAACCCATGTTTTTCCTCTGACAAATAAATACCCAGTTATTCTAAGTCAGTCCGTGAAATAGCCAAATGACAAAGCGCTCTGGCACTATAAACAACCATAAATACAATCACGCAAATTTCTTGCACATCTAAGACTCCGTGGTTAACATCAACTCAACCGAACTTACTTTGAAATCTGTGAAACCGCAAGTATGCAAATACTCTGAAAGTAAACACTTATTCTAACAAAGCAAAACAATATCCTGAACGCTGCAAAATGTACCTTGATCACTAACAGAATAAATATTGATTAATCTGCATAAATCCCGTATATTTCACGAGTCGAAAAATTTATGTAAACCAGTTCAAAACCTCCTACAAAAGCAAACCAACACAAAAATATTACTGTAACAACATGGTGATGACGAAAGTTAGCCTAGCTATCAAAATGCGGAAAATTCAAATCTAGGCAAAAGTTTTGATCCAGGTTTCTACTACAAATTCTTTAATTTGATATTGTGGAACGCCCCGCATAAGTATTTTAAGCAGCGTTCTATCAGATTTTGGTAGAATATATGTATTGAGAATACCTGAACACCGGTTGTTTCGGATGTCACTTAATATGAGATGCCCAGGTAACAATTGAGCATATGGGCCGGAGAATACTTAGTCCTGATGCACATTTATGCAATAACGTGCACTAGTTAGCAGTATAACTGAGAAAAGTGAACGTTTTAAAAATGAAATTACAAAATGATTTGGATAATTCAATGCCCATAGTTGATAAGATTCCCTTATTACAATTCTTTATCGCCATATCTGCTAGAATCTTTCATTCCAATCCCAGTTTATCTATTCATCGTAGTTAAAATAGACTACGGCAAATCCTTCGCTGACATATAAGTTGTAATGAACTATAAAATATGTGGGAAAATTCATTCGATTAAATGCGTATCAAAGTAAAGTAAAGCGCTTTCTCACGGTAAAACTGCGGCGATAAACTTCGTGAGATCACGCCTACATTAGCTTGCTAAAGACCTACTATATTCGGGCAAGGGAGACCAGGAGCTCAGCTCTCCCGAAAAAAATTTGCCTCCCTGGAAGATTTTTAATTTTTCTTGTAAGTCCATTGAAAACCGTGTATGCCATTCCTGAAAATTTTTTAGCCCCCCTAGCATGGCGAGCTGGCTACTCGCGTTCTGTATTCGAAGAAGGGCGCAATTGTTGAACGGGGCTTGGGAATTCAAGCTCTATTAACGTTTTGCTTTAACCAATGGTTCTTTTGGTTGTTAGAGTCAACAAACATATAGCCACTTTCAACAGTTTATATTTAAAAACCCTTCGACCCCGGGCCCGTAGCCAACGGGGGGGCTGAGCCCCCTCTAAAAAATTTTGGCCCCCTAGGAAATTTTCAACATTCCTTATAAGTCAATGAAAACCCTTGTATGCCCCTCCTGAACATTTTTAGCGCACCCTAGCAAGGTGATCTGGCTACTGGCCTGTTCGGCCCTCAAATGTTTTTTTGCATAGTTTGCGATAGGTTTCAATAGAAAGCTACAACGCTTTTAAAGATTCGTCGTTACCTTTGTTCTCAGATTGTAAAATGATAAAAGTGAAATGAAATTTGTCAGGAACGGATGAAATTTTCAATTTGACCATTTCGGTGTTCTTGTCAGGCGGCCAGTTGAAAAAATTGTCAACAAAACCTGACAGTTTTTAACATTAAATGTATATTTGAATGAAAATGTTAATTAAATTTAAAAAAGAAATGTAGTTTAGGAGCTAATATACTGTCATTTGACGGTCTTTATCGTTACACCTCAAAAATAATTTCGTATATTTACCCACACTATGTAATTCCCCCTTAAATTTAGCTATGTAACCTCATACCTACACTTAACGGCCTGCACGGCCCCTGTTCCAAGTTTTGCCCAAAGTTAAGAACAACGCCGGGAATAGAACCTTGGCCCTCTTGCTATCGAGTCAAGCATACTACCACTACACCATGTGGCAGTTGCAATACCGGTATATGTGCACATGTTTAGCAATTTGTTTGCTTTACATACCCTTTTCGTGTACATAACCGACATCACTTTTCCACAGGCGGTCGTTCAAGGACGCAAATCCAACTGCCGGTAACCAAGGGCTTGCTGTTTACAGTGCCTGTCTCGGTGGAACCTCCATGTTGAATTCTACACGGTCTGCACGACCCCTGTTTGAAGTTTTACCCAAAGTTAAAGACCACGCCGGGAATCAAACCTTGGCCGTTTTGCTATCGAGCCACGCATGCTACCACTACACCATGTGGTCGTTGCACTGACTTCTTATACAAGTATATGTGCACATGTTTTGCAATACTTTTATAGTTTTGCTTTACATACACTTTACCGTGTACATATACCAACAGTGATAAATCAGTTATTTGATAATACAACTCGTGAACCCATCGTTCAATGACAGTACGTTAAATGCCATTCGACGTAACTCGCCAGCTCCGAATCCAACTAACGTTGTTGTTTTCAAAAACTTCAACTTAGTTGTTGAATGAGAAACAGGAAGGGGGCGTTTAAAATTGTATATGATAAATGGTTCAAATATACGACTATTTGGTTTTCCTGAAACATAATTCCGTAAAATTCGAAATTTCCTAAAATTAGATAGTGACATAACCATATGGCCGGAGCAAGTAAGTACAGCTAGAATCACGAACCCGAGAACTCGAGGTCCTTTTAAAGCAAGGCTCTACCAATTGGTAGAATATATCCTTGGCCTCTCCAGATGGAACCCCTTGTTAATCGGTTACGGACAGTTATTTATTTTTAACGCACGCTCCGCTTACCTTCGTTACTGATATATATTCGGTACTGCAATGATCCGTTGAATTCAACGTTTATTTGTCTTGTATTAAAAGCTTAAGCGATAACTCAAGGTTATAATTAGTAATGTATTTTCGGAACAAATGTATGCTTTAAAGTTTCGAATTCAACTTCATTTATTCCTGGTGTCATTTATGCACTGCAATAGATACAATCGACATTTTTGAAATCTATTTAGTGTTTAGGTACTCTATCCGCTTTATGGACTCTTATAACTGGAAATGGTTACCCCCTCTTATAACAATCTTATTCGGGTTACTACGTAATTAAAATAAACGGCTTTAAATTAAAAATGCATGGCTTATATGTTTTATTTTAACCCTTTCTCCCATGAATCTTCACCGCTGCGTGTTAGATTTAGTTTCAAGCAAAGGTTTTAACCGCAGCATCATTGATTGCGAGGCGTTTTCCATCACCGCTCAGCTATAAGGGATTGCCACTTGAGCCCGTAGTGGGTTATTATTAATGTGCATAGGAATGCGTAGCGATTGTTAAACATTGCTCATCGCATAGTGTATTTCATGTCTATATAATGCGCTTAAGTTGCTCACTGTCTACTCCTCTGAGAAGAGGTTAATTTGAAATGTTTCATTCGTCACAAGCAGAAGTTTGTTATCAAAGCTGAACATTAGGGTGCGCCAGAACCGGATATACGCAAAAAATGTTAAGTTTGCTAATTTTTTACAAAAATGTGCTAAGTGTAATCAAAAATTTGTCCTTAACCTTCTATTAGCATTAGCAAATGACACTTTCCTTTGGAAAACAACTCATTGAATTAGTAAAACTTTTACAAAGAAAATTTTTATTACCAAAACAACCGGAACGCCCTGAAACAGTCCCCCCGGAACCAGATGTTAATTTTTGACGAAATCGAAGCCTCTGGCAAACTTGCAATTGCACTCTATTAGATTGACATATCCCAAAATCTTAAACTCGCTTCTACATCAGTTCTTTAAAAAATATCTAAAGAACAAAGCTAAGTTTATCACTAACTTCTGATCGCAGTAGTTGAGGTTTGCTTAAAAATCCAATATATTGATCGCTTTTTCTAGAGTTGGCACTCGCCAATCTTGATTTCTCTTTATACTGTCCTGTATCTGCGCACCTAATGTAGAAAAACTGTAATAATTTGTACCCGAATGTTCCAGCGTCACCTAGATATACAATTAAAATCGTCGCAAAATCACTCTATACCATATATCCAGATTTAAATTTAGTCTAGACGGCGAGGAATCCCAGACCTGCCGTACCGACTAGACAAAATGAGTAGGTTTCTAAAAGCGAAATTTCAACTAGATTTTCAGCTAATTATATACTGATTGTGTAAATTTAAAGTTCACTCTTGTCAATAGGGGCGTTTTACAAAGGGTAATAGAGGTGATATACCTCCCACAAATTTCTGGACAGACTGCAAATGTGCTCTTTTACAAGCTGTAGAGTACAACATTTATTCGCCCGCTATGCTCGGTGGACAAAACGCTAAGACGTTCTGATTCCTCTATGAAATAAAATTTTGGCTACACGAGTGTTTATCGAATCCAATCTCGCGGGTCCTAAAATTTTTACCCCAGCGTCTGTCATAATTTAATGCTTTTTTCAGTTTATTTGGTTATTTATAACTTGTTCACTCCTCGCATTTATGTATTATAACGCCCACGACGATGATTTATTGTCTTTTGTTCAAAATTTAATTGGTATTTTAGCCAAAAATGATACTTCTTTAAAAGCGTTTTTTCAAACTTACCAAACAAGTAAATGTAATTTGTAGAGTGCAATTTCAGTCCGACGCGAGGGGGCGGGGCGCGGTGGAGGGCGTATGCTCATGTAAGAAATTTACTGTTGTAGCCACCCTTGAAATATGCGGACTGTGTCCGTGTTTGTTAGACAATAACGTTTTAGAAATTGTATGTTAATAGGAAATATAGTAGCACGAAACTATTCAGTATATAACTATTACCACCTGGCACCTATTAACACTAAGCTTTGTACTATAATCTTATAGAATATACCGTTTTACAGAATACATGAAAATGTAACCGCAGCTAAAATACAGAACCTGAAGGTACGACACGACAATCTACACTTGCCTCCACACTTAAAGCTAAGGCTTAAGTTTAGGAACAGGCTTTAGGCAAAGGCTCAGCTTTCTATCGAATTGGTTACGCGCAACGTTGTAGGCTCTAGGTATCAGCCTAGGTCTGGCCCGTAGCCTGGGAGGCAGGGTGAGAGATTAGTTCTCTTGAAAATTTTTTGGCCCTCCATAAAATTTTCAACCTTGTTTGTATTAAGTATTTGAAAATCCTTGTATGCTCGTCCTGAACATTTTAGTCCCCCCCTAGCAAGGTGAGCTGGCTACAAGCCTTCCCTAGCCTTAGGATTACCTTCAGGTGTTGGGGTTTAGGCTTCATCTAAAGCTTGTCCCTGTAAACCAAAGAATGCAGCATAAAGTGTGTCCTTTTGTTACACTCATTCTCTTTCTTAGAAATTTAGAACCTAGCAATACGTATTAGGTAAAGATTATCATAATTAATTCTTCAAATTATTTTGTTGTGACCTCAAAAATGTTACAAAATACTAGTAATCAAAACTTCATTCAAGAGTCATTAGTGGGTTTGATAGGCAGGTTTCAAGGCAGCAAAAAACCGATTTATACAATTGGATTTATATAACCCAGAGTGCCTAATTATTTTGCCAAATCTTGACTCAGTGTCCATATGATCAAATAGCGCTTATCAATAGTTAGTGACAGGTTTTTCAAACTAGGAAATTGTGACAATTGCAAATCTCAAGTTTTGCCCAAAAATAGGGCAAACCAAAGCTCAAGAATGTGCTAACGTTCGAAGCACACCATTCAATGAACCAAAAGTAACAATACCTATCACAAACTGGTGATTGGTGCTACACACATTTAAGAATGTGGGCATAGATTCGGACTTACGTCCCAGTTTGATTTGAATCGCGAATACGTGTCATCGACTATTCTGTCACGCTGAAAAATTTTACGTCACTGGAAATTCACTCTGCGTTTTCTTTAGTGAATTTAAACTCAATGGTGCAGATACAACGTAGGTATATTCAAAATTTTTTGTGACCTTGGACTGAGATCTGACCGCGGCTCCCGACAATGTCCGACTTCACATCGGTAACACTTTTGTCAAAGAAAT
Organism: Enoplolaimus lenunculus; assembly: GCA_030248215.1. NCBI lineage: Eukaryota > Metazoa > Nematoda > Enoplea > Enoplida > Thoracostomopsidae > Enoplolaimus > Enoplolaimus lenunculus. The sequence continues at coordinate 212,882 of JASANG010002850.1, forward strand.
GCTTCAGCAACTTTGTGCTTTTATAAATATTGTGCGTTTCAGAGGTTCTGTCCACACATGTTATGTAACCTGGTGATTTTGGAAAAATTATTCTAGAATATATACGTGTAAAGCTAACAGAATTTGATTTATTCACAAAATTTAAATAGAAACATCAAATGGCTGGGCCCTTTGTTTTTGTTCACACCGAAATCCTGGTTATGCCTTTGCTGGTAGCTAACCTTTATTTGAAATGTTCTTCCCATTTTACGCCTACTATTCCAACATAAATCTTAACCGATCCACGTAAAAGACCAACAGCTGAACGTTTTTTGTGGGACTGCAACAGAATAAGCTTAAGCTTTACACTGAATTTTGCTTACGCTTAGGCATAGTATTAGGTATAAGATAGTTTTTGCGCTTAGACTTAGGCTTAGGAATATATATGCTTATATTACTATTACGGTCCTGTTCTATACACTGGCTGCGCAACAAAGCGTTACTTATCATTTACTAGTAAATAAGTTTGCAAATATATTAGCTGAAAAACAACAGGTGAATGATAATGAAAACAAATACTCAGTATGAGACTGAAGGTATGTCAAACGTGTTTCCTAGTGTCATGCTTTCAGAATTATCCCTACTCACATTACCCAAATATCAAAACATCCTCTAAACTGGCGAGATCATATTTATCACTTGGTAAACGGAAGTGTTTGCAGTATTTTTAGTTGGCCATCGGGCGTATTTTGTGGGAGAAATCACGTGGATAATCCTCTGAAGAAATACCTGTAGAGACAAAAACAGAGTTACTTTTAACAGAGTTGAGCACAACGCTTTTAGGTCCTAGAGGTTAAAAAACTTTTACATGCCGTAAATATACCCCCATGAAAAAAATTCTGGCTACGCGCCTATAAGTCCAGGGCAGCCGGTGTATTGACCAAAGGGTTGGATTTTGAAATTATTTGTATATTTTAGCTTCTCCTGACCTCATCTGATCATTCCACTCCAAAGTTTGAATTTTTGAGGAATTTATTTTTTCAAGGTACCGAAATTGACACGAAAAACTTGACTATTCAAACAGAGAGCGAATTAGTCATTTTTGGTGATTTCTGAGTTAATAACAGGAAACATCAACATGCTGAATTGATTTATTTCCAGATGAGCTGATTAATTAACTCAGAATGAGCTTAATCAATTCAGAATTCCGAAAGACCTAATTCAGAGCTCACGCTTCTGAGTAAAATCAACTCATTCTGAGTTGAAATCAACTCACTGAAATTTACAGTGAAGAAGGATTTCTTACAAACAGAATAAATATCTAAAAATCTATTTACAATGCCCGAACGTGGAGACGGAAGCGAACAGATTCAAGAACCCTCATGGCTACGCCCTTCATTTTACCCTTTAGAACTACCGCTTTCCAAGTGCATCTGCCTTGTAAGTTTAAACGCTAAACCCAATTAAAGATAAATCGCACTACCTATGACAATCAGTTAAAGGAAGTACGTTGTTAAATGTCGTAAATGAAATCTGTCTTGTGTTAACAATGAAACAACAACGAATTATGCATAATTAATGATAAGCACGGGCAATTTCAACCGCAATGCCCAGGGATATCGATCATTTCTAAGTTTTCCACGCCTGAATACGCTCTATAAAATTTCAGACGGCCTAATTCGTTTTCATTCCATTTTCGAGATTCGTTTCAATTTGCGGTACTTTATATTCGATTGCTTGCCGATAGTTCATAAACGAACCAAAGCAGAACAATGACTTTGAGTGCTCAAATATGTATTAACAGACTCTCAGACAACTCGCATAAAATTATTTAATCAAGAAGAAAAAATTAACGGACATGGAAATCAACTTCTTCGGAGCATGTCAATTCTGAACAAAAAGGAGTTTTAAAAACGGTTGGATAGGGCCAACTATCATGGTGTCAATTTCAAAACAAATCAGGGGTTTCCGCTGCAGAGGCACAATCAATAGCATGTCCTCAGAATCGAGTTACTACAATACATGCAGTAATTGTTAAAGGATGAGCACTATAATTGACGTCTACAGATAGCTTAAGTTGCTCACGGTATATCCTATATGAGAAACGGATTAATTATTATTCATATTTCATTTCCGGTTTCGACGTTTTTCATTCAACATTTTAGGGTAACGATATATGTCGATGCATACTATACTTATCCAGACCACGCTGGTTGCTTAGGATTATATGGTAAATCCGATTCATACTGGACACTGGTGGATTCAAAGGGGCGCCCCGGTCTAGCTTCGCCGTAACAGGAATCTAAACCCGAGATTGTGTATTAAGGTTTATCGCTAACACGAGGTTCACTCTCAGAAATTTCTAAATATGCCACTGATGCAGCATAAGCGCACCCCGTCTTCCTGGCCATTTTAGGGTCTGCTTGTTAGAATTATTCGAAAAGGAGTTTACAGCAGTGTCTTTAAATCCCCTCATATCTGGTGTGGTATTTAGTATAGGCCCACGGCTCCTGCCTACGCATAAAGATGCAATTTATTAGGGGGAGTTCTGAAATTAAACGCAGAATTATAAAACATCGCAGAAAGTTTTAGGCTTCGGGTAGGTAAACTTGAAACTTAACAAAGAACGTAATTCTAAACCTTAGTGTAACTTCAATATCCACGTAAATAAGTCCGTAAGTCTAAGCCTATCCTAAGCAAAAAATGGTGTGAAGGCTTTACACGCGCCCCTTGAATTTGCGTAACTAACCTCAACTTGATTTTAAAGCTTAAGCTTAACACTATTCCAGACCCACATAAACACGTGTCGACCTTGATCTTTATATGAGTCACTTAGATAATGTGAAAAGTTCGTGATTTGCCAGTACTTTAGCCTAATCACAACTTGAGCTAGGGTTCGATCTCAATGTAACACTAGCTAGCTCCGATAAACGGCCAGTTTTAACGTTTAATCTCTTAAAATCCCAAAACAGATAGCAAAACAATGGCAAGCCAACAAATAAACGCCAAGATTGCCTGAGTTCCACTACGATACGGAAAATTCTTGTTTTCTACTACGATGCAACTACGTTGCATTTCAACTAAGCAGCACCCAAGCCAAAACCAAACAATTCTCAATTATCCAACAAATCCCCAGAAATTCCCCAACACTCTAGACATACCTAACCCCGTTAGAATTACCTAGCTCCGGTAAGCTCCAAGTAATCCCAAATTCCCCAGTTAGAACGTTCCCTAGTTCCCAAGTTTCTTCTATTTTCCTTCGAGTTCCGCCCGTAGGCTCTGCGCGCATTGGGTGCGATAGGTCACAATTTGTGAACTCCGTAAATCGCTCACATAGAGCTTCCGTGACTGATTTCGTTAACTTGTAACTTAACCGAGACTCCCAGAAACCACACTATGCAAAATCCGTAAAATAAGTAACTCAACTTCGAAAACTAAACCACCGATCGTAAAGTGAAAATATCAATGATTATGGAGGCTGGTTATCCTAGTCCCCATATTTAGGTCATTTGCATAATTTTTTGGTTTTGTGAGTCTTGGAGATTCACAAAACTATTAGCGCCATCTGCATAATAAACTACAATAACAACAACTATGTCAGCCATTCGAACCCTAGCTATGACATTACGCGGACAGAATTAATATGTGTTAAAAATTATTCAGTATGACCGCGCAGGGCCTAAATGTACTTTTCACTGCAGCTCAGCCGCCACGCATAAGTTTTAAGTATTTTTACGCTACTAATAGCAACGCCTAAGCCTAACTTAAGTTCTAAGAGAGAATTGGTGAAGCCAAGGCCTTCGTTATTTTTTATGCTACTGTTACAGACATGCTCTTTAGATTGGCCAATCAACGTATTGTCTTTTATCTCTTTCCAACGCGAATGTTCGATACGGTTGACAGCTGTAGTATTATTGTAGATTTTACATTGAACAATAAAGTGAGTTTATTATTATAAATAGACAAAATTATTACGAAATATAAATTAAGGTCCAACTCTGCTCTCGATTTCCAAGAATCCAGTTTGTTTAATTAAATTTTCCAACAGCAGACATTTTGATACTTTTAGGCATACAATTATAGAAGTCGCAATTATAACAAAACTTAGCTTTGTTGCTGATTGAGCTGAGCTAGTGGACAAAGATAGAGAAACAAATAACACAAATATAAACATCAAAAACACTTGTTGGTCAGCGTAATGAAAAGCAGCAATTATTTGAATATTTTCAACATATAACCATTATTTTAAATATTTAATTTTAGTTGTAGTTTTTTAATTTTCAGAGATTCCAAGTTATCCAAACCGAAATTACTGTGCGAATTATTGGCATGATGAGCCAATCTGAAAATGATAAAGTATCATTAAAAGAACAGTTATGATCTGTGTTCTGACAATGGTCAGAAATGGCAGATTTTTGCAGAACGCTAAGGGTAGTTTCCATGAGAGTGGTTTCAAAATTCTTTTATGTTCGCAAATCCGTTTGAATGAGTCTGTTCGTAGAACCGACATAGCCCAACTGACAGTTATGACAGGTAAATTTGTAAACTACTTGCGAAAATAGAAAACTGGGTAGCTGATCCTTATAAAGACAAGAATCTAAGCTTTGAATGGTTATAAATAACAATTCTAAGGTCCAAGTTTTTGCTTCCAAAGAATTTTTGGAAAATTTACCGTAGGTTTTTATTTAAGAAACCAGAGTGAGATCCAAAAAAAGGTAATTTAAGAATTAAACTACAAACATTTGTTGGGTACTGTCAGACGCTGCTTGAGGGGTCTGTAGGTTTTCCAGACGTTTTTGTTGTAGTATTGATTAAATCATTTTGGGGCAGCTTGTTTTCGACTGAGCATGTTCTCGACGCTTCGGCATAGTTATGAGTTTGGATATTGCAGGTAAGTTGAGAGCTTTATGCTTGCCTGGGGAAGCAACAAAATATTTAGTAATTTGAGTGTTGCAGTTTGGTGAAACATTAAAGCAGATCTAATTATTCGGATTGGATTGTGAGAAGTTTTCCATTTTTTCATCAAGGAAACGGTGAAAGTATGTTCCACAATTTTAATCGGGAAGTTGTCAGTTCTACGCAACGACCGTAAAAATACTAATTGATTCGCAGGTATTTGACGATATTTCTAAGCATCGAAATCAAAGGCATGAAATGATGTTCTTTTGTATTTTAAAGGTATGAATGAGTTAAAATTGAGAATCTAACTGCAAAATGTTGGCTTTCTATAGATTCCCGTGGTGACATCACCAGTTTACAAATTTCCAGTTATTTTGATATCCAAAAAATACACTGTTATTATGTTCGAATTTAGCGGCGAATTTGAATTTGAAGTGTGGAGAGGTCAGACATAGTAAAAAACGCTCGGCTTGGTTTTTGTTTCCTAAGACCGCAAATGTATCGTCCACATGCCTACGAAAAAGGAAGGTTTAAACTCACTCATTTGGGCAGTTTCTCGTTTCGCCATTTCTTACCATTGTCAGAACACAAGTCATATTAACTGTCATTTTGAAATTTTTTCCATCATTTCCAGATTTCCTCATCATGCTAATAATTCACTCAGTAATTCCGGTTTGAACATCTTAGAAACTCGGAAAATTAAAAAAGTTCAACCTTTCAAAATGATGCTTAAATGTTTAAAATTTCAAATAACTGCTGTTTTCACAACGTTGATCAATCGGTATTTAAGTTATAATATTTGTGTTATTTGTTCTTGTGTATTAGAGATGTCCCTGGGCCAGGAATTTACGTGGGGTCTGGGCCTGCAAAATACACTAAACTTCAAATTTTATGTACCTTTTGCGTAAGCATGTTTCTGAGGGTACGATACGGGTTTCATCATATCGCGTCACACGACATTTTGTTGACACTTCCATGTTGTGAAGTTAGTGGTAATTCATTTGTTATTTAACATATCGGGTCACGCGATATCATGCCTATGGTAATGTAATAAAATTACTCTGCTGCGTTCGGATTTTGTCTAAATTGTGCCACTGGACATTGTTTGTCTGATACCGTCCATGGTATCTTCACCCCTTCTCACATTGAGTTGCCTAACTCAGCGCAGTGTATATACGTTAAATAATATATATCGCACAGTGTTTAACAATTGCAACACGTATACATAGTGCAAAATCACCACAAGACGTGAGAGACCCCTCGGGCTCGAGCGTCAAGCTCCTATAGCTGAGAGGTGATGGTATACGCCTCCCACTCCAGTCACTTGAGTTCGAATCTTAGCATAAAAGTAGGTCTCAGAGGAAATTGAAAATATTCATGTGAGAAAGGGTTCATTTGCCCACTACAAAGATTGCAACATACCTGATATGTAAAAAGTTCATACATATAATTTAGTTAATTAAAATTGCGCGCATTACCGTTATCAATTAAATAGGGTCACATCTCCGTACGGTATCGAACATTTAATTAACGTTTAAAACCGCACGATGACGGGCAGTGACAGACGGCAACGAACATCACCAAAAGTATAGCGCAGACCTAAGGGATTTTGACAAGTCTTTCTCTGGCTGGACACATGCATTAATTGAAATATAAAATTGTCCGTTAACTGGTTGATGATTCTTTATGGGATTTTGTTGTGTAAGTGGCGTCTTCCACAAACTTTGACCTATATACCGACTCCTCTTAATTTTGGCCATTGATATATACAGTAGATTTCATTTTCTGTTCCCGTTATATACAATCGCTCTGCATTATTGGCCCATGTTACTTTAAGAGGCGTCCAAGTTTCTAGTGGGTCTATAAAAGAGTAAGTTTAGATTCTAGATTACCTTTTTTGCTTACACTTCAGCTTAGGCTCAGGCTTAGGCTTAGGAACACACTATTGCAACGCTTAGGCTTAGGAACACATTTTTGCAACGCTTAGGCATAGGCTTAGGCTTAAGAATACGCTTAATCTACTGTTATGCCCCTTAAAGTAACATTGTCCGCAATTAAGTAGAGTTAAATTTACACATCTGATGCAATCAAACCGAACGGTATTGATTTAGATCGAGAATTTTCAATTGATTTTCTATTGGTTATGTTATTTGCAGGTTTGTGTTGAGAAAACCTACATTCCAAGTGTACGCTATTGGAGATCCGAACTTTGTCAACTTTTTTGCAAAACATGTCATTAGAAATTGGATTTGTTCTGTCATTTCCATTTTGAGCTACCCGCCGATCTAAATATGATCTCATTTCTTTAGCGATACTGCTGTTTGCGTTGCACTTTTCTGACCAAAGCCGAAATTCACCGTTTGTCTGCTGCTTCATGACACAACTGGAACCGTTTTTTGGCAACACCTTTGATGTTGCCGCGTTAATACCTTTTTCACCATTTTCTATAATATCCTTTGATGCTGCGGCATTAGTAGCGTTTTCGCCATTTTCTATTATTTCCTTTGATGTTTCCGCATTTGTACCGATTTTACCGTTCGGAACTGATTTTTTCGATGCCGCAACATTTGCTCGTATTTCACCGTTTTGCACTGATCTTTGTGATGCTTCCGCGTTTGTACTGATTTCACCGTTTAGCAATAACCTTTTCGATGTTGCGGCATTTGCATCGTTTTCGGCATTTTGAGTTAATACCTTTGATGTTGCAGCGTTCGTGCAACTTTGATCTTTTTGCTCTGTCATAGGTGCAGTTCCATTATTGGCGATTGCGACAGCAGCTGCTGCAGCAACTGAAGCACGTTGCTTTTCACGCCACGTTCTACAGTTGAATAAATCCACGCAAGCTTGGCGAAATTTTGGCTTCAAAAAGGCGTACACAAACGGATTCAACCCACTGTTCGCAAATAGAAGCAAGTAAGAGACCGGTTGAACTAACATATCAATATGATCAATGCATTGAACATAATTCTCACTTCGATAATATAACCACAGCGTTCGAACGTAGTGCGGCAGTGTTAAAAGTGCAAATAACCCTGTGACAGCTATTAAAAATCGTATAATACGCCTTCTTCCGTACAATAATTCGTTATTTCTTACTCGAGATTGCTTTAAAATTGCGGAATCTTCTAATTTTTTTGACGAACTGCCACTATTAAATGTGCTAGTTTGAAAGGATCGAGAATTTTGTTGTTGTTTTTGTTGTTGTTGTTGTTGTTGTTGCAAACTGCGATACCTGCATCGTATTTTATTTTTGTAATCTCTATGTGATGACGAATCAGAACGTGAGAATATACGCCACGACTTGCGACATTTGGTGTATTTCCGCGTGTTAGCTGCTTCTGCTTCATTGTCATTGGATAAATTAATCTGTTGGATTAATTTAGGCTGTCCGCATATATCGATTGTGCATTTTGGTAACGCCTTAAAATATTAATATGATCAAAAAGTAGTACCTTTAACACTTTTCTTGAAATTTGAGAGTTAATTTCTGAAACGTTAACTTCAAGGGATTGAATGTATCCTAACTCATTGAGTCATGTTTCCTTAAAAGTCCGAGTTCAGAAATCTCGATGCCATCCCTATGTCAATGGCCACAAACATGGGTACTGCTGGGTTTTGGATGGATGCGCGAAAGAACTTTCACTGGCTCGATTGGAAGGGCGCGGACAATGCGATTCATTAGGCTCTTATTCTCAAATGTGTGTAGCACATTTCATCAGTTGGCGATATGTGTTGTAACAATAGAGACATTCCAATTTAACTTATTTTTATATTTAAGGTATCCCGTTGCTGTAATGTGGAAATAACATACGCAGCTGCAGGGATGGGAGTCTCGGTCTCGGCAAGTCTCGCTATTTGGCAGGTCTCGGTCTCAAACTCGGTTTCGTTTTTTTGAGTCTCGGTGGTTTAGAACAGATACCAGAAGTCGGGAATTCACCAAATGTATGACTGGATTGTTGAAGTAAGTGATGCCTGATGAATTAAATTTCGCTTTGAATGAATCTGTTAATTTTCATAGTTGCGCAATAATTATAAACAGGTTTTCTAGAAAATATAAAAAACTATGAAAAACACAAAAAATTACGAAAAATACATAAGATATAATTTATTTTTATAATTTTATAATTTGTTTCGTTGATGACCAAATAATGATCGAGACCGAGACTTTTCAAGGCCGACACCCGGTAGACCGCCTATCCCTACACAGCTGTCCGTATCTGTATCAAAACTTGTTATGCATGGTTCACTTTATTTGCGTCCACGCTGTAGAAAAATAAATTTTCAATTCATATGTTACCAAACAGACGTTCTTCGGACGGTAATTGAAGGTACAAAATGTTGATTCACTAAAAGTTAATGTTGAAATTTAGTCAAAAGGTGAGTCAAATTTAACTGAAGAAGCTAAAATACAGACTTTACCGTGTGTAGGTGTGCGGAAACTGTATGATTTTTTTCAACTCCATCGATAAAAATATACTGTTGCAATCAAAAATTTATGAAAGACCGAATTGAAACAAATTTAGTCAAATTTAGTCGTACAAAAGAACAAAGCACCATTTACAAAATGCAAAAACTTTCCTGATATGACGCCTCGCTCGTTAAAAATTATTTTGCGACAAAGGGATAAGGTACCTTTCCTCATAATTTTATGTTTCAAAAAATTGGCTCATGTGTAATGTGCACTGTGAATTGCGTTTCATACCTTTTGTCAGCCCGCTTGTCAGTCAGAAATTTCTGAATCCGCCGCTGCTTCAAAATATATTTTTTGTCAAAATCCAGCTGGTTTGCATGAAATTTTTTTAAAACTACATGGAAATTGAGTTGGAAGTTTAATAATTGTATTTTCAACTTAATTGTTTGTATGCAGCACCTTCATTTTATTGGTTGGAAAAAGACAAATTCTTTTTCTAAAATATAACGCAAATTTAAGTGGACGGTGCATTATTGCTATTGCTAACTAGCGATAGGAGCTACACAATTGAGAATACTGACCAACTTTACAGTTTGAAAAAACTTGTTTCTTACCCCATTCGTCAAGTTGGGAAAGATTGTTTCTAGCCGTTGGTTCATTTCTTCATTCACATTCGTGGGTCTGCAACATCTATCGGACGGATCCAAGATACCAGGAACAATATATTCTGTGCTTCTTGTAATGTAACCAATTGAAAACGCTGAAGTTGAATTTGGAGACTGTACTCTTCCAGTTTCTAATTCGCTTATACGTTGTTGTGATCCGAAATTGGTACCATCCGACATGCTTGTCTCTTTATCCGTAATAGTAGCAGCACCATTTTTATTGGATGATTGAAAACAAAATTGTGCAATTTCATTGGCGGAATTATATTTGTTGTCCTTTCCTTTGCGTTGATTGGCTATTTTAGCAGTATTGCCGTCTGCCGCGAAACCATGTCCAACTATTTTGTACCTGTCAATTTTGCCGCATGAGCTGCTATAGGTTGGTTTCAAGTAGTTCGTTGAAGGCGCAAAACTATTTCCAAAGGATGTGCAGATATTGTCCTTTATTGTATTTTCATTGGGTGACGTAGCTATTGGTTTTGCGTTTTGATTTTGATTGCACCATGCGAAAGACCAGTTTTTTGATGTTTCAGTTTTTAAAAAGCTGCTATTTGTTAGTTTTGATGCGTTGTTCCTCAATGACGGTATCTCGTTTGCTACGGCCACTGACACAATTTCCGATTCAGCATTTTCATTGGTTAATGTAGTTAATGGTATCGCGATTCGGTTTTGATTGCACGAAGGATAATAACAATTTGTCGACTTTTCATTCGCTAACAACGCTCTCGACGCGTCATTACTAATCGTAGAAGTATCCAATTGTGATAAACAAATGCTTTTACAGTTGTGCGCTGTGTTCTCAGATCCCTCGCATTTCATCGGCTGATTCAGGTTTTCGTTTACAGCAGAATTATCTAATCTCCTCTCATAACTACAGCTCAAATACGAACAGCGATTTTTTGGCAATTTTCGTCTCGGTAAATATGTGGACGTAGCTACGGACCCCTGAACTGTAGTGACAAATAACCTAATTGAAATTTCAGAATAAATAAATATTAATAACAGAACTGGAACGCCGTACCAAACCACGAAATTAACTGTATTCATCATTTTGAGTTCTGCTTTCGCTTCATGATGCCTCGTACAAACAGCGAGCCCTGAAAACCTGTATAGGTTTGCGGTGCGATAGTACGGGGTCGAAAACGCCACGGACAGGCTCCATGCAAGAAACGCGGACGCAGCGTGGCATTTTTTATTACGCAACACTCTCGCACCGATACTCATGGGGTAAATAATTGCAATATAGCGCTCGATTGCAAGAAGTACAAGAAATGCTGCAGACGCAGACGGGCCAAATTGAAGCGTAAACAGGTACAGACGACACATTAAACTATCGCCAGAAAACGTCCCGTGAAAATTGACATGAGAATAAATCATGAATTGTAGAACGCAAAATATACCAACAAACATATCGGCAACTGCTAAGTTCGCAAGGAAAAAGTTGGTCAGTGTTCGCAGGCCTTTATTGTACGATATCACAATTACCACTATGAGATTGCCTGAAAAAAACATAACCAGTTGTCTTGTACACTTACCGTTCACATTTAACGTTAAGGCCGGTTTCGCAACCAGAGAGGGTCCACGAGCGATCAGCGCCCTTAGAAAAGGTTTAGTGACGCCAATGGTGGATCCATGGGGGGCCACCCTGGCGTGCCCCCCCGACTGCATCCCGACAAAAATTATATAGCAATTTTGTGACAATAGTTCGTGGTTTGTGTGTGGGTCAAAAATAAGTTTATTACCTGTGAAATGTTGGCCTCCCCCATTTTGAGATCCTGGATCCGCCACTGAGTGCCGCCTGTAAGCTGGTTATTTACATCGCATGCAACTCCTAAATTTGCATTGGCCCGCCCGTTGGGGTAATGCTGGCTACGGTCCTGGTTATTTAAGACTTTAAAAAAAGTCATTTTCCTAAACCAAAGCGTTTAATCTGGGAGAATGTGTACAATACAGCCTGTAAAACACTAGTCGCGTTCAAGTAAGTGACCTTAAGTATTTACTTATGCTTGCATTGCAGTTTTGCAAACTCGTGCTAAAATAGCGTTTTGATAAACACTAATTGCCTTAACCTTTAACATTTCTCTGCGTTAGCAATTCATTTTAAAGATTCTTCGCGTATAAAAACGTGCTTTGAACGAAGTCGCTAATAGAAACGCGTATAGCTTTTAGAATAGCGTTTTATTTTTGACACGATGTGAAAGTAATAGCTTTTACACCAAATCATCTGGTGGAACAGCCTGTTAGACCAAGTCCGAAAACTTCACTAGTGGAAAATACGAAACTTCACAGCCACAGCCGAATTGGAAATTTCTCGGGTCGGCGATTGCACATATTCGTAGCGAGTCCAGACCTTATCTGGCCTACAAATTTTGTAACCATTTAAATCAATTTAGTAGAAATTCGGGAACTCAGCCAATGTCTATGGCCAATGTGATGCACAGGGCCGTTACGCAGTAAATGCAAGCGTATTCTTAACCCTTTCTCACATGAATATTTTCTATTTTCCCTGAGACCTGCTTTTATGCTTGGATTCGAACTCCAGTGACTGGAGTGGGAGGTGTATACCATCACCACTTATTTATAGGAGCTTGACGCTCGAGCCCGAGGGGCTCTCACGTCTTGTGGTGATTTAGTACTATGTATACGTGTTGCAATTGTTCAACACGGTGCGATATATATTATTTAACGTATATACACTGTGCTAAATTGCCTATAGGCAACTCAATGTGAGAAGGGGTTATAGGTAGTAAACTGAAAATTTTTCGTTTAACCCTTTCTCACATGAATATTTTCTATTTTCCCTGAGACCTACTTTTATGCTTGGATTCGAACTCCAGTGACTGGAGTGGGAGGCGTATACCATCACCACTCCGCTATAGGAGCTTGACGCTCGAGCCCAAGGGGCTCTCACGTCTGTGGTGATTTAGTACTATGTATACGTGTTGCAATTGTTCAACACGGTGCGATATATATTATTTAACGTATATACACTGCGCTAAGTTGCCTTTAGGCAACTCAATGTGAGAAGGGGTTAAACCTTAAGCCTAAGCGTACTACTGAGCTCATACCTATGCCTAAGAATAAGCCTAACCAAAATATATGTCTAAAGCTTAAGCTTACTCTAGGGCAGCCCGGCAGAAAAACGTTCAGCTTCTGATCTTAACATGGGCCATGTCTATATAAAAATATAAACTTTACCAAACACGCAACAAATAAATATGATACATAACAGCGTAATAAACGTATATCGAACGCCTGGTTTTTCCAACAACGGCTCTGCATCTTCAGGACATGGGGGTTCCGGGGTTGAGACAATAGTGACAAATGGTACTGGAGTCGAAATCAAGCTCGGGAAAGCCATACTGCTATCACGATTATGAAGCGTATCATTGTCGTTGACAAGACCACTTGAATTGGTAGTCGATTGTGACAAATATTGAAACATTGTGAATTCAAATGTGTTAGAATTTTGAAATATATATTGTGTGCGTTTAAGTTGGAAATAATACAATCTAAATACGCAAAGTTTCATTCAGACTTGCATATTTTTGCAACGACAACTTGCAGCTGCAAGATACAGCCCGACATATAATGTGTTAGCATTCTACAATATTTTGTGTGTTAAGTTTGAAATAATTGCATCTAAAAACGTAAACTTCGATACACACTTGCAAGTTTTTGCTACGAGAATGAAAAGTTTTTCGAAAAAACAGGGAATTGTAAGTTGCAGCTGCAAGTTCTAGCAGTTTCAACAATTTGAAATTAAGTCTAGCGTAGAGTTAGAATCAGGCTCGTAGCCAGCTCACCGTGTCACCGTGCAACGGGAGCTACACAATTTTAAGGAGAACCATACAAGGGTTTAAGGTTAAAAATGTTCTAGGGGGCGGAGGCAAAATTCTTTCAGGGAATGCTGATGTCTCTTTAGCCTCCTCTGGCTACGAGCCCGGTTAGAATATTTATATTCGATCCCTTTTGGATTTAAGGAACGTTAATACTGTAGTGACCCGAATAAGAGGGGGGTAATAAGTGGGCGAGTAACCATTTTGTGTACCGATCAATAAAAATCCGTATCCCAACATGAGTCCGTAAGCACGTAGAGTCTCTACACCCGAATTAGAGTCCATAAATGTCAATTATCGCTAATTGAAGCGCATAAAAACACCGGCACCAAATAAAGTTGAGTTCGAAACTTTAAAGCATACTTAAGTTTTGAAAGTACATTAAGTATAAACCTTGCATTATCGTTTATCGCTCAAGCTTTTGATGCAAGGCAAAAAACGTTTAATTCAGCGGATAGCTGCAGTACCGTACATATATCAGTAACGAAGGGGGTGGATGGCGGGTTAAAAATAAATAACAGTCCGTAACCGAATAACAGGGGAGTACCCTCAGAAAGGCCAAATAAATATCACTTCCCCCTCTTATTCGGGTCACAACTTACCCGAACGTCAACTATTTATCACTTTATATATCCGGTAAAACAGTCTTTTAAAATTATCCCCGACCCTGCCCTGATCAAAAATTTAAATTTAGCCATATATCTTTAAAAAACAAAAGATAGTTTATGCTGATAACGTCATACATTTAAAATTTGAAACTCAAATCAATTTTTAGTGTGTCAGTTGCACAGCGCTTGAACAATGACGAATATATTTTGAAACCGGGGGGGCGGGTTCTGCCAGAACTCGGAAACAATCGTTGGACCAATTTAAACAAACGACCTACCACAGATACTTTCGAAGAAAACAAAACAACTGTTTCAAAGCTATTAGGTAATTTATAGCTGGCAAAAACAATTATTTTTCAGTATATATCTCTATTAACAGATACCAGTGTGATGTAGATACGCTTTTTCACCTACTAACAGAGCGAAAATATTTTTTCAATTCTTTGACAAATATTAATAGTAAAGGTGTTCAATTCTTGTAAAAATTGCATGTAAGTCATCGAAAACCCTTGCATGTCCCTCCTGAAAAATGATTAGCCTTCCTACCATGGTGAGCTGGCTATCGTTGTGGTACGCCTGCACTGGATCCTACGCTTAAACTTACTGTATTGCAGTCTCACAACACAGAAAACGGTCTGCCCCTGATCTATAAATGTGTTTAACCCTTTCACTCATAGAGTATACTATGAGCAACTAATTACAGTAATGTACGAGCAATACACACACTGTGAGTAGTGTTTAACATTTATAACATATATACGCAGTGTAAAATCTCCACAAGACGTGAGAGCCTACTCAGGCTCGAGCGTCAAGCTCCTATAGCTCAGTGGTCATCGTAAACGCCTCCCACCCGTGAGACTGGGGTTCGATTCTCACCTTGAAATTACATCTCATGTGCAGTTGCAAATATTGATGTGAGAAAGGGTTAACTATCGAACCAGAGAATGGTTTTTACAAGTTTTGTGTCCTGCTCGCGAGAAGAAACGCAAACACACAGCAGTTAAAGCTCGCTGGTTTCAAAATCTATCAACAGCTGAGCATACGATTCTGCTTCATTAAGCGTGTAGTGGAAAATAGAAAGAACAATATAATTAACATAGAACTTTTAAGACACTTGTTTTGGTTTAAAATATGTTGCATTTGATTCAAATTTACGCAAACGTTGTTTTTCAACTGTCTGTATTATAAGTTTCGCATGGATGATTATGGCATGACAAGAGTGTGCAACTGGATACATTCTGCGTTCAAAACAATGTGCACCAGCGCATGTTGCATTTTTGCCGTGCCCCCTTATTCCAGGAGGGGTATTTGCACTAATTTGTGAATTTTAGCTAAAGTCGCTCTGATCTTTTTCATAACTCTCATGTTCATTACGTGGTTAGGGGTGGCTAAAAAATTTTAGGATGGGCATTCAAAGTTTTTAGTAACTTGCAAGCAAGGTTGAAAATTTTCTAGGGGGGCCAAAATTTTTCCAGGGGGTTAAGCCACCCTGCTTCCACCCTTTGGCTGCGAGCCCGTTAAGCTTAGGCTTAAGCTTATAGTCTTTAGGTTACGCTTAGGCTTTAAGCTTAGGCTTTAGGCTTAGGCTTACGCTTTAAGCTTAGGCTTTAGGCCTAGTATACGCTTTGGTGACTACCCCTAACTAACTAAGGGTGGTCTGGAAAAATACAACGCGCGGTTGTATATTTTGTACCACGTAAATCCCCAGTAGTTGCATACCATTATCTAAAAGTGATCATCCATTTTGCTAATAATAGCACTAGTGCTTACAAACATTAGGAACACGAAAGGGAGTTCGTGGGTTAAACGAGTACTATGAAGCGAAACCGATAATGAATATAGCAGCACCAAAATTGAAGTTGCGGTATTAAGTACTCGGAGCGGTTCTTGTACATTCTCCACAGTTATGGACAATTCTTCTTAAGCCTAGGGTAATGTTTAAGCGTAAGTAAAGGGTTCAGGTAAGCCTTTTCATTGGCCAAAACCTAAACCTAATTCCGTAGCAGAATGGCTACAAGACCCTTAAAGTTGTACTTAGATTGAAACACGTAATTTGGATGCGTTTTTCAAAAGTATTTGATAAAAACTAGCATTAAGCCGGTGAGTTCGCATTACCATTCGCTTGCTAACCAAAGCCTAAGCTGGTGTTATTCATGAGTGACATTATTATAAATCTGGCTGCCACCTCGTTAGTCTCCTTACATAAATTACCCCGACACATGATAAACCTGAGCCTGAGCCTAAAGCTAAGCCTAAGAATATGATTAAGCATAAACCTAAACATAAGCCTGAGCGTCACCCTAAACCGTAGCCTAAGCTTAAGTACTGTAGTGACCCGAATAAGAGGGAGGGGGACTGATAATCATTTGGCCTCTCCATAGAGTACTCCCCCTTGTTATTCGGTTACGGACTGTTATTTATTTTCAACCCACGCTCCGCCGCCCTTCGTTACTCATATATATCCGGTACTGCAATTATCAGCTAAATTAAACGTTTATTTGTCTTGTGTCAAGTCAATAGCTTGAGCGATAATACAAGGTTATACTTAGGAATGTACTTTCAAAATTTAAGTACGCTTTAAAGTTTCGAACTCAAATTATTTTGTCCTGGAGTCATTTATGCGCTACAGTTAGGGTTAATTGACATTTATGGACTATAATTAGGGTTTAGGGACTCTATCCGCTTACGGACTCTTATTAGGGATACGGACTCCAATTGATCCGGACTCAAAATGGGGACCCCCACTCTTATTACCCCTCCCATTCTTATTCGGATCAATACAGTATATTATAATGTAATAAATGCAAGCGGAGAATTTGCCCTTAAATTATATCCGGTGCTTGTAATGATCAATTAACTTTTTTACTAGAAATGAATTTTCATTTGACAAAAATTTTTAAATATTAAAAATGTTCTCAAAAGCGTTGCGTGCGTCATTTCATTGGTTCGACGCAAAAAATTAAACTATCTTTATCAGATAATCAAATCCAACAGCAGGTGCATTTGACTAAATTTTAAATTTTAAACATGTGACTTCAAGTTTGGTTTGAGATTTCAATCGCATAGTCAGCACAACACGATAAAGCTGGACAGTCGCAGAGAATTCCAAGAATAGCAGATGTAGAGTGTTTAAAATAGATTAATGCAAACGCTACTATGGGGTCGTAGCTTTTCTAAAGGCGCTTAGAGATCTCACGGCTGCAGTCTCTTAAGGGCCGATATATAGAACCGGGGCTTTCCATTTTTCAAGGTGGCAAATCTATGACCCGGAGCGGCGCACACGCACTCGTGCTCGTTGGCTCATTCTTTCCTGGTTTGATAGGAAAATTTGAGGTTTAGGGTTGTGTTTAAAAACCGGGAAAATCGAAAATTCAAAAGCTTACGGTTTCTCCGATTTGGTAGGGAATTACTTCATGTGTTTGTTATTTTTGGCAAACCTGGAAACGAGAAATTCAAAACTCAAGCCCTCCACCCGTTAAATAGAAAAAATCTGGAACAGGCGTTGTTTGGAAAATGGAAAAAGTATAACATTAAAACGACTAGGTTATCTCTGGTTCGGTAGAGAAAATCAGAAGAGTAAAAAGGATTGTGCAGAAAACGGGAAAAATGAACCCGACGTAAAATTTTTTTGGTCCATTGTGTTCTGAAAAGAGCTGTCGTGCCGTCTCCCGAACCCATCTTCCACGCAAAGCAATCGATATGTTTTGGAACAGCTGAAATTTCTAATGAAGTATTTTTAGAGCCGCATAATACGCTGTTCAGGGGGCGAAAACCGCCGGTTTGGAGCGACTGTTTGGAACGTCTATTAAAATTGACCCATATCCAAAAAATGTACATAAAGGCCCATATCCAAAAAATGTACATAAAGGCCCATATCCAAAAAATGTACATAAAGGCCCATATCCAAAAAATGTACATAAAGGCCCATATCCAAAAAATGTACATAAAGGCCCATATCCAAAAAATGTACATAAAGGCCCATATCCAAAAAATGTACATAAAGGCCCATATCCAAAAAATGTACGTAAAGGCCCATATCCAAAAAATGTACATAAAGGCCCATATCCAAAAAATGTACATAAAGGCCCATATCCAAAAAATGTACATAAAGGCCCATATCCAAAAAATGTACATAAAAGCCCATATCCAAAAAATGTACATAAAGGCCCATATCCAAAAAATGTACATAAAGGCCCATATCCAAAAAATGTACATAAAGGCTCATATCCAAAAAACGTACATAAAGGTCCATATCCAAAAAATGTACATAAAGGCTCATATCCAAAAAAATGTACATAAAGGCCCATATCCAAAAAATGTACATAAAGGCCCATATCCAAAAATGTACATAAAGGCCCATATCCAAAAAATGTACATAAAGGCCCATATCCAAAAATGTACATAAAGGCCCATATCCAAAAAATGTACATAAAGGCCCATATCCAAAATATGTACGTAAAGGCCCATATCCAAAAAATGTACGTAAAGGCCCATATCCAAAAAATGTACATAAAAGCCCATATCCAAAAAATGTACATAAAGGCCCATATCCAAAAAATGTACATAAAGGCCCATATCCAAAAAATGTACATAAAGGCCCATATCCAAAAAATGTACATAAAGGCCCATATCCAAAAAATGTACATAAAGGCCCATATCCAAAAAATGTACATAAAGGCCCATATCCAAAAAATGTACATAAAGGCCCATATCCAAAAAATGTACATAAAGGCTCATATCCAAAAAATGTACATAAAGGCCCATATCCAAAAATGCGGCTTCCAAAATCAGGCCCTCCAAAAACAAAAGCCCACCAAAAAAAAAAAAAAGCACATCCAAACAAAAAATGTACATAAAGGCCCATATCCAAAAAATGGGCATAAAGGCCCATATCCAAAAAATGTACATAAAGGCCCATATCCAAAAAATGTACATAAAGGCCCATATCCAAAAAATGTACATAAAGGCCCATATCCAAAAAATGTACATAAAGGCCCATATCCAAAAAATGTACATAAAGGCCCATATACAAAAAATTTACATAAAGGCCCATAGCCAAAAATACATAAAGGCCCATAAAGTCAAAATAGCCCATATCCAAAAATATAAAGGCCCATATCCAAAAAATGTACATAAAGGCCCATATCCAAAAAATGTACATAAAGGCCCATATCCAAAAAATGTACATAAAGGCCCATATCCAAAAAATGTACATAAAGGCCCATATCCAAAAAATGTACATAAAGGCCCATATCCAAAAAATGTACATAAAGGCCCATATCCAATGTCGCCCATAGGGCCCATTCCAAAAAATGTACATAAAGGCCCATATCCAAAAAATGTACATAAAGGCCCATATCCAGAAAAATGTACATAAAGGCCCATATCCAAAAAATGTACATAAAGGCCCATATCCTGTTTGGCTTTAAAGCCCCCGCCCAAATGTACATAAAGGCCCATATCCAAAAAATGTACATAAAGGCCCATATCCAAAAAATGTACATAAAGGCCCATATCCAAAAAATGTACATAAAGGCCCATATCCAAAAAATGTACATAAAGGCCCATATCCAAAAAATGTACATAAAGGCCCATATCCAAAAAATGTACATAAAGGCCCATATCCAAAAAATGTACAT